>JBCEWB010069348.1:0-13310 GCA_039654565.1 Peronia peronii | reverse complement strand
TGCTATCTACTTTTTTGTTTCTGAACCGATTCTAACCAAATTTGGCACACATCATGTTCACAATAAAACTAAAAAACCTACATATGCACGTTCCATTCTGTTGGTAAGTTTCAGAGAAAAATGGGTTTTTAGTATGAAGAAATGGAGAAATTTAAAATTTCGCTACATGGCATTTTAAAAAATTTCTAGAAAATTTTCTATTGCATACCGAGGGATGAAAATATATAACTTTTAGATGTTATGTCAAAAAAGACATTCATAAAGTTTTGTCCAGTTTTGTTAAAATTTGACAGACTAGATAGATTTTGAAGTTAGTCATTTTAGAGATGCCAAAATCCAAGATGGCGGCATTGCCATGGCAACAGTTTGAAAAAGTCGATTTTTTTGCACTGTTTTCCTCTAATTTGAACATGCCGAATGTGACGGACAAGGTTAAAATAGCCTATCTTTAATAATAAAAAAAATCACTTTCAAGACCCCCCCTCCCCCTCCCCTTAAATGCAAGACTGACTACCAGGCAACTGAAATGTAATCAATTTCAAAAGTGAAATTCTGATTTTTTGTTGTTGTTGTTTTTTTGTTTTTCAGTCTGATTTCAGTGCTAATGTGTGAGCAGAAGTGGCTTTTCTTTGGACAAAAAAAAAATTTTTTAAATATTGACAAATTTTGCTCTCAACTTTAGAATAATGTCACCATTAGTATTCATGTACTTACATTCTCTTCACTGGCCAGTCTCTCTGAAAGTGAAATCTGAGGCAAAAGCAGAGGAAAGAGTCAAGAAATTCAGTATCACAAAAATGGTATTACATCAAGAAAAAGTGGATCTAACAGTAATACTTTCAGAATACATAAAATCACCATTGCCTAAATGCTTACAAAGCTGAGATAACCATCTTCCTGGAGACTGAAGGGCCTACAAACAACACAACGCTTATATAGCAATAGTTAACTTTCTTCAAACTCTCTAGCAAATGGTACCATTTGATATTCACTTTCGCATGTTAAATGACGTGCAACCTATGCTAATACAGTGGAATCTGCTTAAAGTCAACCTCGCGGAACCGAGAAAAAGTGCTGACTTTAAGCAAGGGTGACATTATCCGTTTTCAGGGGACACAATCTCTGGTAGGCAAGTGGGGTCAAAATGTGTGTTGTGTATTTATTAGGTTAGGTCTATGCCTCTTGTCCCTACAAAAAAAAAAAAAAAAATAAACTCGAGCAGAGCTTCCCCATCTTACTATAAGCCAGTAGTAGCAGTATTTTGCCTTGAGTCAACATCTTTAAGAAGTTTCAACTTTGTATCCAGACTGAGACCATACTTTTTCTCAGATATTCTGATCATGGTAAAAAGGGTAAAAGTTATTAATTGTAATAGGTTGACTAGCCACGGTGAGCACAAAATGCAGAATGTCGTGATCTAAAGATATGAATGAAATTGGGCACAATGCCTGTCTGCACTGTCTTTGTGTGTCAACAGATTAGGCAAGAGGGCCAGTGTGGGTACGTGTTTGTGTATTTTTGGCACAACGTGAGGCAAGCGAAGAGATGCCACTCGGAGTCCGAGTAGCGTGTGTATCATGGCAGTCAATGTACTGACTGGGTGTGTGTCCGCAGGCTCGCCAGTGCACGCGAGGAGGAACTGCTGTGTGAGTGCATGTTTGTGTATCCCTGCCAACGCGAAACAGGTGAAGAGAGTCAAGCATCTTCACGACAGGCTCACAGGCTACAATGTGTTGTATCAAGGCATCTCTCTCTCTCTCCCTGTCTGACTTTTGTTTTCTTTGTTTTCATAGTTTACGGCCATCAGTCGACCAACGTGGGTCATTTGGAATTGACTTTTAAGTGGAATCACCTTTGAAGGTGTTGACATTATCAGAAACATGACTAATGAAATATAAAGGGAAAAAGAAACGGGACCATCGGAACAGGTTGACTTTAACTGAGAATTGACTTTAAGCAAGTTGACTTCTTGAAGGTTCCACTGTATATACTTTTTTCTCATGAGCATTTGACTGCTAAATATTCCCTCAACTGTGGAAAATATGATAATACTTAATCCCTTTAAAAGCCAGAGACTTACCACTTTGTGAATATCTCCTATACCTTTTCGGTTTTGTATATTGCTATCTATCAGGTTGGTATTCTTTTTGTCCAGCAAAAATGACCAGTCAAGCTCTGGCTTAGGCAGCTGAAAGGATGACTCCCATTCAGGTATGTCTGGCAAATTTAGTCCTGGTGCAGTGTCTGTTTTCTGGGTTGTACATAGTGTAGATGTGGTAAATCCTCTTTCTTGAAACTGGTGGGCAAATCTCGGAAATGGAGAAACTGTTTGACATGCGAGGCGTTTCAAGCAAGACTTGCACACAAACAGTTTGGGAAGGATGTTTTGAAATCTTTGAGGCACTGATATCATCATCATGACTGCCTAAGCCTATGAAAAATAAAAAAATAAAAAATTTGAAAAGTGAGTAATATCAAAGAAAAGATGAAACAGAATGTCTTTTGCTCTTCCTCTATCTGCTGTTCCTCAATACAAACTAAACACAAGATTGCTGAGTATTGTGGTCAAATTGTTAGTATTTGTCATGCATTGATAAAAAAGCTTTGCAGGTTCAAATCCATGGAATAATTTTAATGCATTTTCAGAAGCTCAATATTTCCTTGGTTTTTTGGATACGATTGCCCAACATTTAGTTTTCTCAGAAAAAGTTGAAAATATTTGAGATTTGGGAATCCTGCATGCATGGTCACAGAAGACTGGGAAGTATTTGGTCAAACTGATAGGCATTGGTCTTTTATATATATAAAAAAAATTAATATTATATGTTCAAATCGATGGAATAATTTGAATGCATTTTCAGTAGCTCAGTTGTACTTCACTAGTTTCTTAGATACGATTGCCCAATATTTAGCTTTCTCAGACAAAGATGAAAGTATGGCAGGAATGTTGGTTATGTTCCATTACAGATCCAATGATAGTTTAAAACCATCATGACAAAAGTTGGCTGAGGCAACGCTGCCAAAGTAAATTTTCCAAAATTTCTATCCATAATTATTTTAATCCAATAGAAGGCACTTTGGCACACCTGTCTCAGAGTGGTCCCGATCTGTCTCTACTACAGAAGTCGCAATCCTGAAGTAAAAATGACACGTTTCGATTACTGCCTTCCAATTATTTAGGAACATGACTATGATTGTTAATTTAAGTCTTTAGAACGTAGCCTAGCCCTAACTCTAGTCCTAACCCTACAATTAAACACTGATGTGTTATTTGATTGCAGGGTTAGGACTAGGGTATGTTCTAGTAGACTTAAATTAGCAATCATAATCATATTGAAGTGCCTATTTGCAGTAGTACTGCAAATAGAAAATTTGCCGCGGAGCTCCTATTTGCAGTACTAAGCAAGGGGAAGTCACTCCTTAATTGCAGTACTACTGCATTTTCTGTAACTTTGCAGTAGTAAGTGTTGGATTTATAATCCAAGAAATTGTGCTATGCAATAGATTAAAAAAATAATAATAACAACAACAAATAACTTTTAAAAGGGAATGACTTTAGTCCCCGATCGGGGCTGAAATCCATAATTTTGTTTTTCGCCTTTACCGTTGTACCCTTTTCCGAGAGCATTCTGACATTTTACCTCGTAGAACTTCATAATAAGTCATTATTGATGCAAATTCGACTATCATTGATATGAAAAAAAGAAACACAGACACAAAAACAAACTAACAAACATGCTATGTCGTTAGTGCCCTCAGTAATTTTCAGTAATCAACGTCAGTGCTCTCAGCAATAATTAAATTTTCACAGCTGGTCACTGAACCTTAAACTGCTGCGATAACCACTCCCAAGCAGGTTGAGAAGCTTATCAAAACCATAACCCTGGTCACTCCGTGGCTGAATGGTTAAGTGACCATTGTGGCGATCTTGCGACCACTCAGGAGTATGAGGTTCAAATCTCAGAAGCTCCCTAGTTTTTTTTTTTTTTTTATTAATTTATCTTTTTTTTTATATGATGTATTTGCGTATCTGACGTTATTTTTGTTACATTTCTGTACGTTTTTTTTAGGGGTTAGTTCAGTCTGCTAGATCTAGAATGCAAAAACCGTAGACTTAGATCTTGATCTGTTATCAGCCGAGAATGGAAGACTGATTTTTAATCCAGGGTAGTTTTTTTTAAAATTCTTATCTATTCCTTGTATCATGTGTGTGTTTTTGACGGAATCTTTCTCTTTTTCTGTCTTATTTTTTCTTTTTGAGGATGTAATTGAAGGAGATGTGGAATGGAGGGATCAAGCTATGAGTTAGGCCTTAGTCCTATGGAGTTCTTATCAGACTCTAAATCTTACTGCGATTAAGGTATGTCAAAACAGATATTGTCACATGACTGCAATATAGATCCAAGGATTAATTTTAATTTGCTAATAATGATAATAAACGCTATGCAAATCGTAAGTTTCGTGCGTAAAAGAACACTGTTAACAGGAAATATGCGGTACTGCCAACAGGAGCTCCGCCGCGTATTTCCTATTTGCAGTAGTATTCTTTTACGCACTACTGCAAATAGGGGCAGCCTAATCATATTCCTATATATACAGAGTCTACATGGTGGAAGATAGTAATCAATATGTGTCATTTCTACTTTTGAGTTACGACTTCCGTAGTAGAGACAGACAGTGACCACACTTAGACAGGAGTGATGGCACTTTTAAAACAAAGATAATCTTAATAAATGGGGTGAAAAGCTACACATTTAACTTGACTTAGACCTTTATCATTAGATCTAGATCTAAAGTAGTTACTGATTCTACCTAGATCTAATCACATTAGATCTGATCTATGCCTTTGACTTTCTTTCAATCTGAGTTACGCCGATCCTAGATATATCCATCCATAGACTAAAGGCTGCCCCTATTTGCAATACTACTGCAAATTGGGAGTGGCTTCCCCTCGCCTATTTGCAAATAGGAAATACATGGTGGAGCTCCTATTTGCAGTACCGCGTATTTCCTATTAGCAGTAATGTTGATTTACGCACGAAACAGACGATTTGCACAGCATTTCTTATCATTGTTATATGTTAGCAAATTAAAATTAATCCTTGGATCAATATTTATTGCAGTCATGTGACAATATCTTTTTCACATGCTTTAAAAGCAATAAGATTCAGAATCTGATCTTAAAGTCCATGGGACTAAGGCCTAACTCATATCCAGATCTAGAGCCCTCCATTCCACATGATCTCCTTCAACTAGATCTAGATCTACATCCTCACATGGTACAAGGAACAGAAAAGAAATTTTAAAAAACACAAAACATTGTGGATTGGAGATTGGCCGTCCGTTCTCGGCTGATAACACATCTACGGTATTTATATTCTAGATCTAAATCTAGACTAGATCTCTAGATCTAGCAGGCTGAAAACATCTCCTTGAACTACCCTCTAAAAAACGTACAGAAATGTGAAAAAAATAATGTCAAATACAAAAAACTAAGGAACTTCTGAGATTCGAACCTCGCTCTCCCGTGTGGTCACAAGATCGCTACAATGGTCACTCGACCATTTAGCCACGGAGGACAGTGGACCACTGTGAAAATTTAATTGTTATTTTACTAACCGTACTACCGACAAAGCTTGTCTGTGATCTTATTTTTTTGGTGGTTTTTTTTTTTTTTTTGCTTTCCCCACATCATGGGTCCACATTTTAGTCCTATAATATTGACATATTATGAAGTTCTACGAGATAATACGTCAGAATGCTCTCGGGAAAGGGTACAACAGTCAGTGCGAAAAACAAAATTATGGATTTTAGCCCCGTTCGGGGATTAAAGTCACTCCCTTTAAAAATTATTTATTGTTATTATCACTTTTTAAAATCTATTGAATAGCATAATCTCTGGGATTATAAATCTAGAGTCTAACACTTTTATCTAGCAAAAGTTACAGAAAATGCCTTAGTACTGCAAATAAGGAGTGACTTCCCCTTTGTTTAGTACTGCAAATAGGAGCTCCGCGGCGTATTTTCCATTTGGTTTATTTACATTTAACAATAAATTTTACACTGGGCTGGGCGTGCACTGTTCTAGACAATCAATCCCAAGTCTTTGAAAAAGTGTGCTGGGATATCATACAAGTAGCTTGGATACACCAGCCAAGGTCTTCACTGAATGAAAGAAGTGAATGTTATGGTTCCATGGGGGCGGCCATTTTTATAAGTAAAAGTAACAACGGAAAATACAAGTAACATTTTTTCTCTCACTTTATTACATATTTTATACACTATCTTTTATGCACTACATTACACATGTATCGTCTGTTCATAATTAGTTCCTCATATTTTTGTATTTTGTAACCAACGATACAGCATAAGGCTTTGCATTATACATATTTATTTTGTTTGTTTGTCATGTGCTCTCACAAATCAGGTTTGAAATTTGTACGCGTTTAGTTGTTTGTGCTCGCCCCATTGATTCCATGTTTGTTATTGTAGCATCAATGTTGGGTTGAGTTCTAGATTATGTGTTCAGTGGTTTACCGGTACAGTTACCAACTTAGGAAACAATGCCATCTTTCAAGAAGTACATTCTAGTTTTGTCTTTGACATCATTTATATCAGCAATATTAATTGCTATTCTAATTTTGCATCTTTTGGTAAATGATGGCCCGATAAACATTGTCACGAACAAAATCGGTGGAATGAAGGTTGCAGCAGCCGCTGGTCTCGTCCATTGTCTGCTGAACTTCATGTTGTATACACTTTATTCGCCCAAAACAAACGAGGATCGATCTCATATTCAGGTATTCAAAAGCCTCCCGCCCCCTCCCCACCCCTGCCCCCTTCCAGTTATACATGTTTTATATATTTATATGTATTTCATTTCAGCGCAGATTCATAGTTTAAAAGGCACTTCATTGGGTAGAAATATACACATCGTATATTCGCTTTTGAGAATTTAAGAATCTTATTGTCCATAATTTAATTACCATATAAAAAACAAAAAAAAAATTGAGTTCAGATTTTTCATATGTGATTGTTTTGATAAATTTTTAGATATAGCTAGTAAATATTAGTAAAATGAATAACGTTCTTTTTTATAAATATTTTGTCTATTGAAAATCTTTGTACTCCGAGGAGAATTTGAAAATTGCAGAACTCAAATTAGATATATAGATCAAGCTATTATTATTAATATTTGCACAGAGCAGTAATTCTGACTGAACTGTTTTTCAAAAAGGGATGTAGCTGTAGTCCAATTTAAAAGTTAATTTATCTGTTGGTGAATGAAAACATACTTCCATTCTTATGATTCTTTCTATAGGCCAATATATGCTCTTGATTTATTTTAAGTTTGGCACAATGTGACATGATTTTAATTGAAAGACTGAGTTTTAAGCTGTGATGTCTAGATTTGCCTAGAAAAGTATGTAAAGGAAATCCTTTCTTTCGCTTACAATTATTATTGCATGTAACTTATTTTTCAGATTATGAATATCATAAAGGGGTTCTGTCTGCTGATTTTTGCCTGTCTTTTCATCCATGTCATTGCAATATGTTTTGGAGCACCTCTTCTGACGTAAGTCTGAACCAACTGTGAGGTTTTCTTTACAAAACACAAACTCGATCAATTTTGTTCAAGATACTGTAATTTGTCATTGAATACATAATATGTATGCCTGCTAATTAATTTTGTGATGATTGCATCAGTGGGATTAGAAATGTGGTTAATTTTGAAGAGGCTGGCAGTGGCTGTTTGTGGAATCACCTTTCCTTTCATTACATTTATCTTAATTTTTAAAAATAATTTTGTATTACATGAGTGTTGATTCTAGGCTTTTAAAAGTCAGTGAGAAAGTTGACATAAATAAGAAATACAGCAATTTATTGTACCAGTAAAGAGATGAAAGATCAATGATTTACAATGAAGAGAATACCATGATGAAAATTACTCTCTTTGACTTTGCAGGTGACAATAAATGCATCTTTAATATTTTTACCTTGATGTGAACAATTACACATGGTGGAAGTGATGCACATTGATTGTCATGCTTTGTAATTCTACAAAAACAGAAGAAAAAAAAAATATTTCTCTAAAGTTGTAAATTCAGTGTCAATGCCAATTAAAAGATCTGAGGATAAACAGTAGAAATAACAAAAATAGATTCCTCTATGAATGATTATCATTGGTGTAAAAACATCAGTGGACATTACTTATTGCTCTTCTCTGTTTGCAGACAAACAGTGGAAACGTTCCATTTTGCCATGCTTTTGACAGTATTAGTTTGTCTTCCATTCTGCCTCTTCTTCGGGCCAAGCATCGACTTATGGATGGATCTCTTTATTTCCAACAGGTCAGCTGAAATAATGTGTTTACAAATATTTTAGACTTGTGTATTAGCAGAAACATGCATATGGTATTTTAACCCAAGAACTGCGAACCACGTATTTATATGACAGGTAAAGCAAATCCCTGCATGCGAAGCCCGTGTTTGTTCTTGGGGGCTCCTCGTTGCGCTGTGATATTTTTCACCATGTCACTTAAACTTGAGGTTTATCGACCTGTTTTGTCAAATTATCGCCATAATAAGTATGCGCAGCTTAACAGACACCCTTTCACAAGATAAAGGAAACTATACCTAATAGAACAGTGAGAAATTCCATGCACAACGACGAAATCCTCTTGAACAGAAGAGAAGAACAGAAATCAATGGCCACCTGGCCCACTCAGATCCTCTCAAGTGGTCCAAAACTACAATCAAAAGAAGCTATATGATGATGCAAAAAAGTATCAAATAGTTGCAGTCTCTTTGTCTATACCATATTGAATAATAACGCAGATTCCCTTGACCACTTGACCCACTCAACAAGTTTCACATTAACCAGCGATCAAGCTCTTGAGAGTACAAGTGAGCTATAATTGAAGGAAAGCTAAAGTAGCCAATGTATCTATTAGTTTATATATCAGATAGCTCTCTTGTGTGTGCCATCATTAGATCATTTGTATATATTTCTTTGTAGTCACTGCTGCCCCGTCAACAACAGCCGGTCTGATCTAATAAGAATAATCCAAGTCCACGTGGTCACAGGGATGACAGCTTGCAGTTTACACTGAGATTCTATAACCTAAATACACCCTTATGGGAAGTGGTTTCGTCCAGACAGTTACATCAGGATATGAGCAGATCTGCAATAGGAATGGTCTGTGGGACGAGGGGTGATAAAATTGGCACCCATATGACATTGACATGTCTTTGTAAATATAAGCCCTTCACCTAGCACTGGCTCATTGCAAATATTACATGTGAAGAAAGGGTGGAGCTAGGGAAGGGAGTAGAGAAAGACATTGGTCAGCAAGGTGATCAATCTGGGCCTGCATTTTGTCACTCCAAAGCCAACACGGAGTCTCTGTAGTCAAAACAAACACCCTGAGGCTAAGTACTAGCGTCGAGATCCAGATTGGCAAGCTGGGCAAGGCGCACCGCAGGGTGTTGTAGTCCTTAGGCTGGGTCGCAGTTCTTGAGTTAACTTTCATTTGCAAGATTTGTCTTTAATTTTCTAGACATTTACAGTCTTTTGTGAATCAGTGCTCTTGATTATCTAAAACCATCTTTTATTTCCTTTCCTGTACAAAATAGATGTGTTATGAACAATTCATTCAAATGTATTCAGATAATCAAGACATTTCTTATACCAGACATTTTCCTCTATCTGAATTCTTTCCCACATTTGTTATCTTCATAATTTCTCTTGGAAGTCTACTAATTTGACTCAAAATTGTCAAGAAATCCAAAAGAACATGTCCAATTTTGTCAAGCTTATATTTGTCCAGTTGTCATTTATTCCTGTAAATGCTTGGGATAGTTCCAGTTCATGTTGTCTTCTGCAGTCATCAGTTGGGTCTGGCAACAGTGGTGTACTGTACAAGCATATGTGCTCTAGCAGGCTCTTGGCTGGGTGCAATTCCTATACCTCTGGACTGGGATAGACCGTGGCAGGTAAAGTATATTAAATCATTTACATGTACAGTACAGCTGCTCACTGTCCCTGTATCATGATGTGATATCATTTGAGTGGTTTTTAGCTCAAGCGAAATATTTTACGAATGTTTATTAATTACTTCTCATCATCTGAAACATTGATGACAAAAACAAACAAAAAAAATGCTAAGATTATTACAATAACCAGAGAAACATTTTCTTTATACCATGAACTTGTTGGAATTTAAATTTCAAGCAAAGCGCACAAAAATGAGTTTTTTTTATCTTTACACTGTTTGTTCAACACCCCATGTGTCTGGCAAAGGGAGTTCAAAGGTTGGTCAAAACAATTTCTCATTAGCTTTATGATTGTAATTCATACAAATAGTATGAAAGCATTGATGTGCCTTCTATCGAGTTTTTGTCTCTTTTTATTTTCATCTACTACCACGTCTCACTTTCAGGAATGGCCAACCACTTGTGTGGTTGGTGCCATGGGAGGTTACTCACTGGGTCTGTTGCTGTCTGCTGTACAACTGCCAATGAAGTATAGAACTCTCCACAAATCAAAGTTTTTCTAATTGTCCATTTTGTTGCTATTATGTATGACTAAGTCTTTGAATTAAAAATGATTTTTCACATTGCTAATTCAAGTGTTGTGTGTGTGTGTGTGTGCTCTATTAATTATCAGTGTTAATGTAAGCTATCAAGATTTCTTTTACAAGTTTTTCATCTTTACTGATCATTCAGCATTTAATTTTTTGTTTCTAATGCAGGTATAATATATTTATTATGTAAAATGTGCTGAATATTTTCACTCAGAAAGATGGCCTTTTCTGGTGCAAATCCTTATTATTCAAGTCATTGCCTATGAACACCATTACTGATAACATAAACGGAAGGAACCATTCTCCAAAGAAGTCACGTGATGTTCAATGAGGTATGAACTGTAATTTATTACAGTGCTCATTAGCAACAGTAAAACAAGTATCAAAAGTAACAAAGCAAATAAATGGTTGTTTTTTTGCATTCATCAGATAAATGGAAGTGAAGGAAAAAGCAGCAAGCAGAGGATATCACAACAAAATCATAGTGAACTTAGTTCTTGGACATTTTTCAAATTCAAGTGAAGTCAAAAAAAAAAATAATAATAATAAAAATTAGATTAATCTCATTAAAATATCTAGAGGAATACATCAGCTATTGAATTTAAAAAAAAAAAAAAAAAATTGACACAAATTATTTTGCCTTAGAATTACATGTGACAAATGAGTACTAAATTCTGATGTCATGTTCAAATTTTCTTCACTACATATGAATCATCTAGTCAAAAACTTAATGACTGAAACTGCAAACTTCGAACTTTAGTCCCCATGGTGAACATAATGGAGACACTGACACAAAACCCCATTTCTATTTCATCAACATGCCTTCCTGGAAAAACTGCCTGCCATTTTATGACAATACTTTTATATTCATAACCAAAAATTTCATTCTCAGCCGCTCTTAGGTTCAATAATTTTAGTAATGATGAGGCACGACAGTATATTAACCACAAAACGTTCAATTTATGAAAAAGTTGTGGATCTATTATTTTTTTAAACAATTTTTGTGGTTTATCAGTAATTATAACAAGTTTTAAATTTTTTCAGTTTAACTTATTGGGATATGATGCATCTATCATAAAAACAGCATGCCGTGTGGGATGTTTTCGTTGTAGGAGGACATTTTATACACTTTGCATGTAAAAAGATGTTTTAATTATTATATGAGAAATTTTGAAGATAATCAATGCTATAATGCCATATTTTAATTCATCAAATGAGATGCGACAAGATGAAATCAGGCACTTGTCAAACTGATCTGACAGTGAAATCAAGTGTTTTTCAACAAATTTTTAAGGCAACTTTTTTTCTTCACAAAATCCTTCTATATCAATGTAATTTATTTCAGAGTTAAATTTCCTGAAATACATTGAGTAAAAGCCCAAAAATTGTAATTTAGCAGCATGGGCTAACAAACATTAATGAGGATTTACAAAAGTGATCAGCCATTTTCTCATTAAATTCTGCTGCAGCAACAGGTCACCCCCATTGTCTTTAACTGTCAATAAGTCGACTTCTACATAAGGTAGAACAATTTTTTTTCCACACACAGAAAGGGAAAAGAATAATCTTCACAGTGATACCAATAACTCCATATGTTCAAAGTTTGACGAAAGCCTGATTTCATCGTGTCCTATCTCATATTCATATTATATGAAAAAAAAAAAGAAAATTTGTCATCAAGCCAGGATTCTGTTTTAAATTATTAAGTGTCCCTTCCCATATGCTATAAAATATTATAAAGGAACAAAGTGTAACAGCTGACCAACAAAAATAGCATGATTAGTGTTGACCTTGCAGATGAATAATACAAAACACCATTTTTAAGTTACTCATGTCACAAAAATTCCAAAAATTGTTTGACAGTTCAATAAGAATGGATCAAAATCGCATCATCAGTAGCATTTTATAAAGAGAATGAGATAATGGGGACTTTACTTCTAAAGATAAATCTTTAATTATCCAAAGAATTTAGGAAAAAATACAAAAGGCCATCCAAGTTTTTCAGTACATGTATAACAATACATTTCTATGGAATTCTGAATTTTTTGCTCATCACCAATATCTTAGAATTCTTGATTAGTTCTATAAGTTCTCTGCTTAGCACAGAAATCTGTCATATGTACATTTTCACATGGTCATCTATTTCTAGCCAAAAAGCGTATAATATCACTGAAGATTTTCAAGGTTAATTTATTATGGCAAAGAGTCAGTAGCATGTAGTATTTAACAAATAAGGAATAACTGCGCCTATGGAATTAATTTTTAAATGACTTATAAGTCCACATGGAATTAAACATGTAATATAAAGCAAGTGGAGATAAAAAAACATAATATGCATTCAACATCAAAATGCACATTATTACTATATCTGTACACAAAAATGGCACTTTTTGTAAAGTACAAGATGCAGTTTGATCCCTTTGGTACACACAAAGTCCTTGTTGAACAATATATGTCTCCTCCAAGCAGTAACTACTTCTTGAATATTTTCAATAACAAGAATGACAGTCAATACTGTGACTGGATTCATGAAAAAACATGGTAACTGCCAATATTTTTACTGTCACTGAAAGAAAAATTGTATATTTTTTCAGTAGTATGTAGCACGGTTCACTTCACAAAATATTTCATTTTCTCAACGTTTACACTTAAAGGGGTAGTGCAACATCATTTTGTTGTGTCAAGTTTCTTTTTGTTTTTGCCTTAGATGAAATGTTACGGTTAT
>JBCEWB010069337.1:0-10261 GCA_039654565.1 Peronia peronii | reverse complement strand
AAAAGAAAGAGGCGGAAGAAAAAGGGAGGGAGAGAGAGGGGGGGGGAGGGGGGGGGGGGGGAGAAATCTGTATGATGTATCGCTCTAACAAATTTTGACAAAACGCCTTTTGCCTAAAACATCTGGTTCGAAAACATCGCGATTCAGTTTTTGTGACGAGCTCTCTTTCAGCTCACACTGACCACAATGGCTTTTTTTTTTTTTTTTTAAAGAGAGAACATACAGAGAATAAATTGATGCAATAGGTGGTCTTTTTTCTATATTGTATAAAGTTATGCTCATTATGATACGTGGGTAAAATAGTTAAACTGGGATGAGAGAGAGAGAGAGAGAGAGAGAGAGAGAGAGATGTTTTGTCAAAACTCTTTCTGGCCCAGGGTTCCTCTTTTTAAACTCAAAGATTTAACAATGGACCCCAGAGGCGCGTGGCAAGTGAGATCATGTGACCCATAAACGTGCCATTCTCTCCGCCCGATCTGCGGCACCGACAATGCCTCAGTCCATTAGGATAATAGATTATGAAAATATAATGGATGAAAATCGCCTGCGTGGTCATTCGTTTCTTCTTCTATTCTACTTTCTTTCCTTTCTTATTTTTTCTTAATGAGATTAATTTCATGTGATGAATTCAGTGGGTGTCATTATGTAAATCTGCATCGCTTTTATTTTATTTATTTTGTTTATTTTTTTTTAATCGTTATTATTATCGTTGTTGCTGTTTCGGGGATTTCTGGCATATTGTTTTTCTTCTTTCCTGATAAGATTATGGCATTTTAAAACCATTAATTAGCATGAAAACGTTTGTCGACCAAAGAGGAGGTCAAGCCTGGGTCAGGTTAAGAGGAATTTGAGGTAATTATTCGAGAAAAAGAACGTGTTGAAAAATACTGGCCATAATGATGCCGACATCTCGATTATTTTTCTCTGAATAAGAGGGAAAAGGAAGGGGTGCGGGGAGGGGGTCAGAGGGGGGAAGGAAGAGGAGAGGAGGTGAAAAAGAGAATGTCTGACTCACAGAGAAGCAGTGAAAGACAGACTATGAAAGAGAAACAATGTGAGAGAGAGAGAGAGAAAAGAGAAAAAGAAATACAGAGAGATTGAGAGAAGTGTGTGTGTGTGTGTGGGGGGTGTTGAGAGAGAATGAGAAAACAACAACATCAACAACAAAATGTGCGTGATAAAGAAGAAGAAGAAGAAGAAGAACGAGCAGCGTGTGCCAATGTCCAGTTTGTTTCGGGGGCCCTTCATCAGTTTTAATTGGCTAATGATGTCATGCGCGTGGTGGCCCTTTGTAGGGGAAGTAATCCTGGGGAGCAGAAAGGGGGGGGGGGGGGGGGGGAAACAGCTCACGGAAACAGATTCTCTTTCATGCCGGCGATGGCAGCCTTTTCCTGTCTTTTTTTTTTTTTTTTTCTGTGATGCTGAAATTGTCTCCTCCTCCCTCTTTCATTTTGAGTTTGGGACGATGGTCTTCAGTGTCAAGGGAGATTTCAAATTTGGGATTTGCTCATGACAAGGGAAACGCTGGAAAGGGAAGAAAGAAGAGAGGATCGAAGAAAAGGGGAAGGGCGGGGTTTGTTCATTTGTGTAGGCTTGCGGTATTGGAGAATTTCAAGTTCTCTGGGTGAGGTCGGAAAGAAGGAAGGAAGGAAGGAGTGAGGGAGGATGAGGAAGGGAGGAGAGAGCGGTAGGGATGGGTTTGAACTGAATGGAGAAGGAGGATACAAAAGGATAGAGAAGGAAAAGAGGAGAGGAAGAGGATTAGTTATACATGTACTTACAAAATTTAGATATCATCATCATCATGTTTGCTGTATCAGTAGCCATTATGAATTTCTTCATGCAAGTCAGTGTCTCTTTCTGCTCTCTTGGCGAACACTAGCCATGATTTGTGGGGAGTATAAAAGACAACAGCTGAACTGTCCTCTAAACACATCTGTTTTTTTAAACCATCCTGAAAAAGATAACTAGGTTCCAAACTTTGGAAATTTGTTCATTTTGTTCAAATTAAATTTTGTGACTTTAGAAAAAAAAAATTAATAGCTACTTATTTGAGACAATGTAATAATTTTACTATTCATTCTGTTGAGCCAGTGTGACAATTTTGCAGTTCATTCCCTGAATAACTGCTCATTTCCTTGCATGTAACGTTACATTGTGCCATACGATTTCGATTCCAACTAGATCTAGAAGTAGATAGAATGGCGATTCAAACTTAGCAGTGTGTTTTCGTTCACATGATCATATGAGATTTGATATTGTTCAGATCTGTTGTATTGTTTCTGTTCAGTTGTGACCCTCCGTTTGTCTTGGACTAGCCACTAATGGTTGCGTTGTATCCATATATCGTATTTGCTACTGCTGTATTTGTTGTTCTTTGTGATGCTGTTCATGTTGATGGTGTCGTTGCTGCTGTTGCTAAAAGAGTTGATTTTGCTGTCGTTCTTTTATATTATCACTGGTTTTCAGTGGTGAGATTGGCACTGTTATTGTTGTTGTTTGGTGTTTTTTTTCTGTTAGTGAAAATGTTGTTATTGGTAGGGTTATCTTTGCTCCCTTCATTGATGTTTGTTGTTGCTGTCGTCATAGTTGTTTTTGTTACTGTTGTGTCTCCCTCCCCCGGACGCTGTTGTAGTTGTTGATGATGGTGTAGTTGCTGCCACAGGTATTGCTTTTCTATTCTGCGTCGTTGCTGATAGTGTTGTTGCTGTCTTTGTTGTAGTAATAACTCCCAACTCTAATACAAGAGCCTCTTTCTCTCTTTCTCATTCTCTCTCTCTCTTACGCGCTGTCTCTCTCCTCTGTGTCTTTCTCTCTCCCCTCTGTCTTTCTCTCTCTCTCCACCCCCCCCCCCCCCGTCTATTGTAGGCGTGTCTGTGTGCCAAAGTAATGGGTGAGAAAACAGTAGTTTGTATGGGCGGGGACGGGTGGGGCTGGGTGTTCGTGACAAGGGAAGGCACTCCCTCACGTAGTAGGACACGCCCCTGGTGAATACCCTCTGTCTGTCGTCAGTCTGTTTGTCTGTCTGTCTCATCTCTTTTGACAAAGCCCCGGCTAAATCGGCGTCTTTCGTGGGTAGAATTACAAGAGGATGGACGATGGGACGGGGTTTGGGGGGAGGGGGAGATGATGGAGGGGGAACAGGGCAACGGACTGTGTTAAGACCGTCGAAGTCTGTCAGTGAATTGTGCTTATCTTATCTTATCTTACCTTTGCGGTTTCGATTCTAACTGATACACGGCGGCGGGGTATTAATCCGGACAGGAAGAGAACAGAGGACATAAAGGACAGAGGACACAGAGGACAGAGGACAAAGAGGACAGAGGGCACAGATGACAAAGAGGACTAAGGACAACGAGGGCAAAGGACACAGGACAAAGAGGACAGAGGACCCAGAGGATAGAGGACAAAGAGGACATAGGAAAGAGGACACAGAGGCCAAAGAGGATAGAGGTCCCATAAGACAGAAGACACAGAGGACACAGGACGACAGACAGGTTCGCGTGGATCAAGAACAATCAGCATTAGTCATTGCCTGCCCGGAGCTCGAGCTTCCCACAAGTCAAGATCCTGTAACGCACTGACAAAACATCTTTCCCCTCAAAACTTTGTTTCCAGAAACTTTTAATTCCGATTCATTTTACCTTATCTCTCTTTTCAAACAAAGTTAACACATTCAATTGTTAAAAAATGAATTGATGCAATAGGCACAAGAGGTTGTCTTTCAACATTATGGAAAATTATATTTGCAAAGGTAAGGAAATAATTAACCTGTGTTGACAAGAGGCAGTTTGTCCAAGTGTGTTAGCCAAGTTGACTGTGATTTGCCGAGGACAAGCCGAGCGTCGCTGGCGCTGCTCTCAAGCTCTGCGCTTTGTCTCCGCGCCGTTGTGAGGTCATGTGTGGCTGGCTGGATGGAGCCAGGCAAGAGGTTCCAGTCCGCTTGGCTATAGGCAGGAGACAGGCAGACAGATCGTGAGTCCAACTCGCGTGCTTGCTCTGTTCGCACGTTGTTAAAATTCTAATTGGACAAGTTAACTGGGCCTACAGATATAGGCACTATATTCTAGGATTTTTGTCCAATGGAAATATAATCACCGTGGAACAACACATAGATAATACATAACAATGTAAGTATTTTAGTGTACCATTGACCTTTACGTGGACAGACTTCTTAGTGCAAACTAATTGTTTTGAATGATATGTATAATAGAATGGTTACATTTACTGTTGCTAAGTGAAATGGTAGTAGATCTATAGAACTGTATCTCTATCACATTCACCAGCTGCTCTGTAAAGTTAGTTGTTGTGGTAGACTACAAGCTCACGCATAGAACTTCACGTCCACTTATTAATATGATACTTATTAATATATATGGTTCTGACTGATATATAATTGCTGTAGGATTGTCACATTAGTAACCGCTCAGTGAAATTGTTAACAGAACAAGATCTAGATCAAATGCGTCCGCATTAGGAGTGGTTTAGAGCACAAGCCCAGGCATTTTGAGTTCCAAAGATCACCAGTTCTTATAGAATTGTTTTGTTGATTGCTATTCGTTTAAGGTGTAGTGTTACGTTTGAAAAGATTTTGATTGAAAATGCCAGCGTTGTGAGCATTGCGTTCTGTTTCTAGGTTCATTGAAAATTATGTCGAGGCCACTATAATAGGTGTCTCGGTGAACATGCTTTCATTATAGGTCTCTTATTAGAGGATTCTGACTTTACTTGGTCAATGATGGTCCACTCTGGATTTCCATATGGCTGAATAACTTAACTATGACTGTTGGTTTTGTATTTCCTGCTATTTCTCGGATGTTACAGACTTGCCATTCTTATTTCTATAGTTACACGCTTGTTTGGGGCTGTAAGCTGTGGATGAGTGATATTCATGCTTTATTTCCTTATCAGCTGATCAGGCGATGTTTTTTTTCCTCCCTTATCACGTGGATTTTTTGTTTTGTTTTGTTTGTTTTGTTTGTTTGTTGTTGTTGTCGTTCTTGTCATTTCGCCTCTATATATTCATGTTGTTGTTGTTATTTTATGTACAGATGTTGTTGATAAGAGAATAATATTGTTATACCTAATTTTTTTTTTTTTTTATTGTAACATTGACCATGTTCTGCTCCTGTCGTGTGAGACTTGTTCGCATTTTACAGCTACAAATACCGGTTGATTTTGTTTTGTTTTTTTCCTATCTCATTTCTGTGGGATGACTAGTTCTTAAAGTTTCATGAAGTGTCCCCGATAGAACATCGAGTCTGGTTGCCTGAGAGAGGGGGGCGCAGTGGCTTGTGGTTTGGCGTCTGCTCATGGAGAAAACAGGCCGGGATCGACTCCAAATTTCTACCCACAAAAAATTCTCAACAAAAAAACAGGCAGATCCTTAAAGCCGAGATAATCCTACTTTCTGAGGATTGAAAGGCTTAATAAACAAACAAACAAACAATCCTGAGAGAGCCGAGCTCAGTTTTCTCTTGTCTCTACCGTAGAAGATTAAAATCAAGCGTGAAAATCTTATTTGAATGGTTAGGTACGCATTAATTGTACAGACTGAAGGAAACGGGGGCTGTTCCGATTGTGCTTCTCTACGGCGTTCTCGATCATGGGGAAGATTTAATCCTTTGGCTTCCAGAAAATTTAATGTTAAGTGTCAAAAGAGTATTAAACTGCGAGGTCTGGCTATTAGTATTACTGAAAAATATGATATCATACTGTACATGTAAAGTCTTGTAATTGCAAATAGTAGGTATTTACCAACAGACATTTAGGAGGTATTGCATATTGTTGTCGGAAAGAAATATGGTAGGGTTAACGACAATCGTCTTGGTAGGTGAGGGAAAAAAAAAATCAAAGATGAAGATGACAATGTAGGTAAAGAAACATATGAGACTGTGTCAGCAGGTCGTGAGCCTTTCTCCTTTGATAACATCACCATAGGCGACACGTTTGCTGAATTGATATTTTCCTTTTTTTTTTCTTCACAAGGAATTTCCAAATTTTATTTGTATCATGTGTCATATAAACTCACAATTTGACACGTGATACAAATAAGGTAACTAATATGAAAACTTCCTGTGATAATGAAATTTCAAATTAGAAAAAGTGTCGCGTGTATGATCTACTTGAGAGACAGAATGTCACGTCCTTCTGATACAGTCTCCGCCCACTCGTCATCAAACCACGGCGTCTCCCACTAGTAATTATAGAAGGCTTGACCATCAACAGTGGACAATGATCACTGAGATTACCACATAGAGGACAACATAAACGTACGTATATGGACGTACCAGTGAAAGAGTTAAAGACACATAGCATTTGCTTCTTTCTTTTGACCTCAGTCCCAGGCGGTTAATTCATTTCGTTTCCGCACCAATTAGCACCATGGTAAGACACTTTCTATTGGTGCGCAAAATCTATCTCTGTTCGCGAAGTGCCTGGGCCTTTGTGGATTGGGTGCTTAATGTTCAAGGGGTGGCGTGGGGAGGGGGTGAATGTCTTTGTCTTTTCCTTTGCGAGTAGGATTCTTTTTTTTTGACACTTTTCCCCATGCTTCATTCTTCTCTCCTTTGTCCAAGTGATATCAGCAACACTGTAAGTGGCAGATGGAGCGCTTAAAAACTGGCTTACTTACCACTATATTTCTTGTTTACAAAAAGAAACACCAAAAGGAAGGATGAGACAAAGGAAAAAAGGGAGAGAATGAAAGTAGGGATGAAAGAAGGAAAATAGAATGAAAGAGAGGGGGAAAAGAGAAGAGAGAGAACAAGAGAAAGAAAGAGCGACTAGAAGAAAGAATTGTAACCAGAAATGGAAAAAAGGCAGAAAGAAAGAAAGGCACAGAGAAAGAAAGAAAAAAGAAAGAAAGAATGAATGAAAAGAAAGCAAAAGGAAAGGGAAGAAAAAAAGTGGAGAAAGCGAGAAAGAAGAAAAGAAAGCAAAAAAAAAAAGAAAGAAAGAAAGAAAGAAAGAGAAAAAAGAAAGAAGAAAGAAAGAAAGAAAGAAAGAAAGAGAGAACGAAGGACAGAGGGAAAGAAAGAAAGAAAGAAAGAAAGAAAGAAAGAAAGAAAGAAAGAAAGAAAGAAATTTTAATTCCCATGATTATTATTCCAACATGTGCACCGCCCTCTCCCTTCCCCTATTTTTTTTTTTTTATCGCTGAAAACATTCAACGCAGAAAGTATAAGGACCCCAAGATTTATCACCTACCTCACCCGTAGTCCTTGGTCCGTTTTACATTTTCACCGCCCCACCAATAAAGCGCCAGACGCCTACATTCACGTGCATAACTCACCCGTGGCTTTGTAAGCGTTCACACTGCACTCACGAGGCCGACCTATGCTGTGGATGCGACGCAAAAAGACCGTCTAACGGCGAGTGTTCTGACATGATAAGATTAAATGACATGAATATCCTGTTAAAGTACTGGTTTAGGTTCCCAAGTCTGGAAAACCATTTACATAGAATACACCGGAGACATTCAGATTTGATAGCTGTACGCCTTATATATAACGGAATTATTAACCATTACTTCCTGAAAAGTTCACTGTTCGTCCTGTTATGCACAAGAGCTGTGGTTTCCAGTTTAAAGATCTACATTTATATCTTTCTTCTAGTCATAATACTTTTTTTCATACAATTTAAATTGTCTGTATAGATGTACAATTATCCAGTTTGTTATTTATATACATGTACTATCTTACATACAAAGAATAATCTTGAGGCATCATTTAATTTGGCTGACCTTCAGCCTTAAAATGGAAATTGTACTTACCAGGGAGTAATCTCTTTAAAGATGGGGGTTCGCTGTATAGGACGAGAAATGAATAGGCATGTTATTATTACGTAGATATAATGCACAAAGGGGTGTGTTCATGGTTTGTGAACGTAACAGTCGACTTAGAACGATTTGTATTATGTACAAGGTGGTGTTCATTTACTCATAGTTAATGCTAAGATATATATGCTTTTGTTGTCCCCCACCCCTCCACCTTTTCTAGCGTCATGTAACCCTTTCCCCCCCCCTTCCCCCCTATCCCTGCATCATCCATTTTCCCCTGCCACGGAATCCCCTCTCTTCCCGTCTCATAAGCGAAGTTAACGCAGTTTGTTGAAGAGAGAGAGAAAAAGAGAAAGGGAAGAAAGCAAGTAAGGGGAAAAAGAAAGACAGAAAGAAAGGAAAGAGAAAAAACAGGTCAAAAGAAAGAAAGACAGAAAAACAGAAAAAAAAGAAAGATACCGAAGTAACCAAGAAAGAAGAAAGAAAGTGAAAGAAAGAGGACAAAGGAAGAAAGAAAGAAAGAACGAAAGAAAGAGGACAAAGGAAGAAAGAAAGAAAGAACGAAAGAAAGAAAGAAGAAAGAAAGAAAGAAAGAAAGAGAGAAAGAAAGAAAGAAAGAAAGAAAGAAAGAAAAAGAAGGAAAGAAAGAAAGAAAAGAAAGAAAGTACGTTAATTCTTTATTTATCTTTTCCAACATGTGTATAACATATCTCTGTCATTCAAGTGTTGAAGGTACGGACCTCAAGGTTATCACTCAATTATGGAAAGATAGCAAAGAACAAGAGATAAGGGTAGACAAACGTGTGGTATCTTTGAAATCTGAGAACCATATGCTTGAACTAGCGATAACATCGACATGTATTTCCCTGATGGTTTTGTTTGCAGCTTTTCTTTTCTTTTTACATTTTATTTATTTATTTTTTTTTGCTATATTTGCTCATATGGTTGTTATTGATTTTTTTGTGTCCCCCTAATATTGTAGCTTTGAAATGTAATGCCAATATTCATAAAAAGAACGTGAAACTTCTCTCGCTGCTTTCATGGTTATCTCTGGTTTATTTCCCCATACACATAGTCTATTTACATTGTTTATTTTGTGTTTTTCCTCTCCTAAAATAACACTTTGACAACACCAATATCTTCAACAGGGTGAGAAATCTTGATCTGTGTCTTCATTCACTGAAAATAGAGAAGATGAACATTATGTTGAAAATGATTACTTGAATAAAAATACTTCTTTCTTTCTCTCTTTCTCTTTTTTTTCTTTTTCTCTTTTTCTCTTTATTTCTCTTTTTCTTCGTTCTTTCTTGCTTTCTTTCTGTTTTTTCATATTTCTTTTCTTTCTCTCTTTCTTTCTTTCTTACTTTTTGTCTCTTTTTCTTACACCCATTTTAAATCTTTTATGTTCTGAATCATTTATTATTATTATTATTATTATTATTATTGTTATTATTATTATTATTATTATTATTATTATCATTGTATTAGTAGTGTTGTTAACTAGTTTGGTTATCTGACAAACTGGAGAACTCATAATAAACTTAGAGCCGGCCCAGTCTTGCTACGTCTACTTATCTTGCGTAACGCACTTTACAACTGCGATGTAGTCTTGGTGATAAATATTAGGCTAGACACCGAGATAAGGTTAGAAATTTATGTCTTAATAAGTCGACAGTGACATAGCGAAGCCGTCAGTATACACCACGCAATGCAGTGGTCTCTTTTGGCGTTCATAAGACCCATGACTTGTAATGGATAGTGTTCGCTATAACCGTGTAGAGAGTGGCGTACGTTATAACCGAGTTTGTTACGAGTTAATATTTATACATTATCACAGTAAAAACAAATGGGTTGGTATCTTGAGCTGACAGCCCCATTTACTCAAACAAACTATAGTCTCTATCTGAAATCTTTGTCAGCACTTTAAAGGCGAAGGAAATGAAAAAGTGCGACTGTTATAGCTTACTATTGTTACCTCCGTCTTCCACATCACCTCCAACCATAGTTGTACTGTTATGTCTATGCCTCCAACTTACAGGCTGACATTCCAGTCTTGCTATAGTGACTGAATGGATTCATGTACGAAACACTGGTGCACTGGTAATCTCCCATCTTCTCGCCTTTCCCGCCCCCCTCCCCCCCCCCCCCAACCCCTCACACACACACAAACTTGTAGGCTGCCATCCTGGTCTGTAAACAATTTAGTGTAGCAACTTTAAGTGAAATCATGCATGTAACGATCTAACAGATTTCTCGGCTTAGTTCACCCGATGATATGAATGTGTGATTTCATACTGTTTTCCACATAAAATCGCAAATAAATTTTAGAAAAAAAAAGTAGATTGATTGATAGGCTGACAGAAAGACAGATAGATAAACTGACAGATAGATAGATAGACAGACAGACAGACTGACAGACAGATAGATAGATAGATAGATAGATAGATAGATAGATAGATAGATAGATAGATAGATAGATAG
>JBCEWB010069326.1:0-13310 GCA_039654565.1 Peronia peronii | reverse complement strand
CCCCCCCTTCTACAAAAACATGAAAGGAATAGTGATATCGGTTACGCCGCATCATAAATTGCTATAATTATTCATACTGATCATGCTGGATGTCACCATAAATTCCACTTTGGTTTTCATGTCATACTTTCATTGTCATACTGATACTGATATACCATACAATATGTACATGATCTGTACTGCATAGATCTAGACCAGAGTATTCTATGGCGTTTACTTTCATCAAACTATCAAATAAGCCTAGGAAGGACTGAATTTTTCTTTACATATTTCCTGAATTTTACATTATTTAGAAATACTATGTACAGCTGTATTTGACAATAATTATAAATATCTGCTGTGTGCATAAATTCTTTGACTGGATACAGGCTTTAGCATTGGATTCTTCTTAGTATGTAAAATCCCTGTTTTAGGTCGAAAAATCCCTGTTTTTTTTAAGGAGAAATCCCTAGTTGGACCATGATGGGTTGGTAACCCTGTACATGTCTCTTAGACTTAAACTTAGGCAAGCTGTTACATTGTTTTATAGATATAATGTTGCCCAGAAGTGTAACTATCTACATTCCAACAGTTTAGCTAATCCTTTTTCTGTCTTCCACAGATATTTCAACTCTCTTTTGCAGGAGGTTTGATGCGGACCCTGGACCCCAGGGCTACCATCTCTATCAGTGACAAGTTCTTCCTAGGGGGACCTTTGACACTGCGGGGGTTTGACATGAAGGGTTGTGGACCTCACAGTCATGGTGAGAGAAAACTCTTGCTTTCTAGGGCAACATAAACTAATTGCTAACAGAATGCCTGCCTATGGACAAAGAAAAGAAAGAGGCACAAACATTTGTGGATAACTATGAACACATGAATATACAGCTACTATAATAGCTATCTGTGCAACTGACTTTCATATTTTCTAAGAATTGTCACTCTACAATTCAGGGTTGCCACTTTTTCTGCTAAAGCTGGTTTTCTTTGAACATTTGCTGAGAAAGCAAGAGCAGGGAAAAAAAAATCATTGGGGGATAAAAAATCATAAAGTGTTTTTTTAAGTTGTAATCTGTGGGCAGCTGCCAGCCAGTGGATACTACAATTCTAAGATTTTTTACTTTTCAGTTTATTTCTCAAGCAGTGCAACTAGGGTCATGTAACAGTTTCACTACTGCATCTGTTAGTGCAAATGTTTTTGTGAAAAAGTCAAAATTATGTTGAGAGGAAACATCACACAAGGTGGTGCAAAAGTAGGTTGACATATTGCCATTGAAACATTTTATTCCATGTCAAACACAAAAAAATTTGATGTTGATAAATTGTTACATGAGACAATGTTAATCTCTGTTGTGAGTTGCTATTGTTATGTGACCAATGCCGTCAGCTGTTGATTGCCATCGATTCATGCCACTGAATAGTTGTCACCATGGTTGGAATTAAATGAAATAAATGCTTTAATGGCAACTGTCAACTTGCTTTTGCCCTACCCTGTAAAAATAAACTATTTCATAATTATAGTATAATTAACATCATCAGCATAGTTAATATAGCTAATACAGGTGGCTGAAAGGCATAAGGTAATTGTAATCATCATCAACACCATTCCTGGTTTATAGAAATATTTTGATACTCAAGGCAAAGACTGTCATCAGATAGCTATTTCAATGCACAATGGTAAACAAGCAAGAAGTATAAAGAATTACAAAGTAGAAAATTTATGGAATTAATGAATGCAATTTTTTTTTTCAGCCCACTTGGCTATTCATCAAGGCAAGCATTATTCTTTATCAACACCAATGTTGTTATTATTATGATTGTAAGTTTTATATTGTTTCCACACTGATTTTATATGAGCCTTTAATTGTTGCATCTTTGTGTTCTCAGACAATGCATTAGGTGGTGAGTCTTACTGGATGGCAGCTGCCCATGTATACAGTCCTCTCCCTTTCCGGCCAGGCAAGGGACGGTTTGGTGATCTCTTTAGAACCCACTTTTTCATCAATGCTGGGAATCTGGGAAACATGGACTTCAGTAAGTGATAGACATAATAATATTCATGCTGGAATGGCATGGAAATTTTATGTTACCCATAATGTAGTGGCTCTGAAGTTGATCTCATTGTTAGGCCTACTGTACATGTTTTTGCAATCTGATTCAGACATATATGAAAATCGAACAAAAATTTTGTTGGTTTATTTTTTTTTTATCTATGAAACAGTTTTATCCATTAAAAAGACAAATTGATAAAGCTTTATCATTGAATTGTATTCGGTCTGAGCTACCGTGATCTCAGCAATTTTTATGTAAACAAAAAAAATAAATTTATTTTACTTCATTCTTTTTCTTTTAATGATGGATGAAAAGTAGTTTCTTAAACTAATTCATGCCAGCCTTAGTGCCTATGAATGACATATTCATCCCCATAGAGTCAACAGGGATGTGAAATATTGGACTTAGTTGGATTTCCGACTTTTTTGGTCGTGGCTGACATTTCTACTTTTGCTAAGTCCACAAGCAGTCGCAGTTTTATAGTAATTTTTTATGCAATCTGTATGGCATAATAATACTGAAACTGGAAGTATGGTAAAATTTTGCTCATGCTTCGGATGAGAGTTACGCTGCTGTTCAGTGGCTATGTTGCACATAATTTCTCACACCCGACAACATGCAGTCAAGTGGTTGCTTGAGAGTTGTTGATGGGAAATCAGCACATCAGAGTATCGACAACAACAAATAATACGCCCGTCTTAGAGAGATTGATGTAAGAGGGCAGTCTAGATCTAGTTACGCCCGATGGTTATGATGATGGCACAGGCTGTGGGATCTGTTAAGTTCTTGGAATTTCCAAAAGTTGTGTAATCTTATAATCCCACACCCAGACTCTTTTAAGAACTTGAAAACTTCTCTCAAGACAATTCAGACTTCTTCTAATATGAAAAGCCTAGATGTTTGAAAAGTGTCTCATGTAACAAAGTGCCTGACCACCGTGATAAAATATTGGGGAAGGGGGAGGGGGAGCGCAAAATTTCTGATTTTGTGGTCAAAATAGTTTGACATTCCTGAGTCAAAAGGCTTTGTCTTTAATGAAGTTTTGAGAATTTTGATCCCAAAGTCACATCTTTCTGTTTGTGCTCAGAGATAGAGATAAGATGTCTAGTCTTACACAACATTGGTGTCCTATTAAGAAACAGGGTCTTATTTTGTGTATAGATTGAAAAGTGCACTTTGCCATTGTACCCTTATTATTAAACTGGCATCTTGTCAGGTAGAATCTTTTGACTCTAGGATGGCAAATGTGATAAATGTCCTGTTTGTATAGTTTTAAAATTGATTTCTCTTTTTCTTTTGCCCTGAACTGTGGGGTCCAAAATATGGCTTTTGGAGAACTGTAGGTTTATATTGAAGGATGTCTTTTCTTGGCTTTATAAGGATGTCTACCTAGTGTTTGTCAATGGCTTGTCATTTCAGGTAAAGAAGTCATTGATTAGGAAATCTTTCTCTAATGTTCAAATTCTATATTTCAGGCAATTTGGGCAACTCTTTTCAGGAGATGGTCACCACCTTTCGCTGGTCTTATGGCTTTGGAATTGTGCTATGCATGGGTCGCATTGCCCGCTTAGAACTGAACTATGTGATACCAATGAGGATTCAGAAAGGAGATAAGTAAGTCTGTGGTAGCTTGGATTCATATTTCACCTGAGTAACATCATCATGGTTTAGATACTTACATACACGCACCCCTTTGTTCTCTCTCTCTCTTTGCTGTACCCGTTTCTTTCTCCTTTCTTTCAGTTTTTCCTCTGTCTCTCTGTCCTTTCAGTCTCTCTCCACCCTCTCTTTTTCTGTGTTTGTCCTTGCTCTCTTTCTCCTCCCATTTTCTCTCCCGTTCTAGTCAGTCTTCATCGTTTTTCCTTCTGTCTCTTTTTGTTCTCTGTTTATTCTACTTTCTGACCTCTCTCTCAGTGACATTCTGTCTCAGCTTTGTCTTGCAGTCTCCATACATATCTCTCTTAATCTTATCTGTCTGAAGCAAAAGGCTAAACTTACTGGTGAACCATGAAGATGAGACAGAATGATAGAGAGATGGAAATTGATGGCTAGAAAAGTTTACAAATACATCACAAATATATATAAACTGATAGACAGACAGAGAGCTAATTGAACAGAAACTGGCCGACTTAGTGAAATGTATTTTGAGGTACCATTTCTTTACTTTTGTGTATAAGCAGTTTTAGCTCTAGAGATTTTAGCTCTGACCATATTTGATTCACATCATTCTCTCTTCCAACAGAGCAAATCCAGGCTTGCAGTTTGGGATCGGCATTCAGTTCTTGTAGTAAGCTGCCACATCCAGCAGTAGGAAATGATCTTTCACATTTTGTCTGCACTGTGTGTCTCTTCTACCATTGTTAGTGATACGTGAAATGGGAAGTGCTGAATGGGAGAGTGAGAAATAGAGATTGAATGACAGAATGATGTGAAATGGAAAAAATATTGTGAATGATTGTTAAAGCTACATCAGAATAGATGACACTGTTTTCTCTGCAACTTTGCTTTGCTTAGTAATACCACCATTTTAAAAATGGCAAATGAAATATCCAATAATATTAATTTTAGTTCAGTCATTGTAACCGTTGACTCTTCATTTAATTATAAAGAATGTATCATCATGGGCAGTGGTAAAATTTAGTCATTGTCTGATGGTCCAGATGTAACCGTGAATATCTCCACATATTGACAGGGCCATCAAGGGTTAGCATAATTAAGAATGTTTCAGAAGTCGGATATGTATGAGAAAGATTTAGAGCAAATGCAAATGAAAATGTATGCTGATGCTTGTATGGCCAACGGTGATGATAGATAGAAAGGAGAAATCTCACTGGGAATAAAAAATAGCATAGCCATTGTATGACTGTAGTATATTATTATAGGATCTATCAGATTTTTACTTTCAGCCAATATTTTTGAAGCACATCATTATTAAAGTTTTTCATTTATTTAGGTCACAGTTTGAGAGTCAGAAAGGGATATTAAAAGTAGTTTTGTATGAAAGAAAACAATGAATTTTGAGTGAAACACTGAATAAATTATTGTTATGTACACTTTTGTGTTAGAAGTGAAGATAACTGCATGTGTTCGGAGTTTTTTAAGTATGTTCTGTTGGAATCCTTTAATTCAAAATTCACCGTTATGTTTTTTTTCTTATTTGACCTGGAGTTTTTACTCTGAAAAATTGTGAGACAGATTTATGTATTCTGGATAATATAAAGAGACCAAGGTCTTCACCAGCAGTCAATATCTCATGCAAAAGGAAAGGAAAGGGAGAAATGTAGAAATTCTAATTTGATTTTTGTTTCAGGAGGTTATACATTTTTCTTTTTCATGATTCAGATCCGTACATGACATCTTCTTGTTGTTAAATAGGTTTGCTTTAGTTTCACATGCATTTATTTATTTCCGTATATTTTATGACTGTAGTTTCCAGTTGAGCATTTGATAATGTTGTAACTGGTGTTGGCTCTGAAGTAGCGACCTAGAGTAATAGATATGTATATTGTGTATAATGCTTTGTATATTATCATGAATGCAGTCTGCTGTCAGTCAGTTTTTGTTGATATCAAGAATGTTTTATCTAAATAAAATTCATTTGAAAAAAAAGAGCATTGAACTCCTGAGACCATGACTTCGTTACCTTCGTGTATGATATCTGTGTTAATTTGTTATTGTCTGACACTGAAGTACAGAGCGATGTTTCTTTTTACAGAAACAGTGTGGGTGATACGATGATGTACATTGTAATATTGCCATCACAAATGTTGTTGTTGATGGTTTCTCCCATCATTTCCAATGGATAAGAAAGCAGGCAAGTCATTTGCCAATATGGATTGTCATAGTGCGAGTGAAGGCCAATTGCTGAAACACAAAGCCGTCCAGAGACATTACAATGAGGACTGAACCCTGCAGAGATTAGCCATGCAAAATTCCTTGTTTTCCTGGATGGCGACTGTTCTTTTGCGCTCAAATGCCCTTATGTCTGATAACACTTTAATAGTCATTACTAGTAACTTGCTTGTAAACATATCCTAATGATCCTGTGAACTGATAAATAAGAAATGGATATTTATACATGTATAAGAATGAAAAAAAAGTAATAAATTTATATAGTATTAGATCTAGGCGTGTATAAAAATTTGGTGTGCATACATCTCATTGATTTTCAGTTTGCTTGTTCAGAATGTACATACAAATATATAGATATATATATATAAGTATTTATTGTATGTTACAAATTCACAGTTTTTGGTCATTATTTTATCAACTCTAAGTGCCTGTTTTGTGTTTTAGCAATCAAACATCATAACATAAACTTTACACAGGATATGGTCACAAACACCTCAAATACTCTAAAAGAGAATGTGATATTATAAAGACAGTTCTGAATTGGACTGAATTATCTTCGTATTTTTTGTTAACTTTTATAAGATTAGGTAGATTACTTTCACATACTATCAATGTGCATTTTTAAGTTTGAATTACATAGTGTTTGGAAATCATGTTGACTGAGTTATTATATGGGTATTTTTCTTTTGTGACCATATTTAGTTTTTGAGCATTTTCATGTTTCCTCATTGCAAATGTAAAAAAAAGTATTTCAATACAGGGAAAGTGATGAACTAGTGCAGAGAAACTATAGTTATGTGAACTCTGAAGTTGTTTGTACATTGAGTACTGGGCTCTAAGAAGTGATTGAGAGATCATTAAATAGTATCTTTTCTGTCCATTTTTATGATTATGCTGACATTTGTTTGTTGCCTTTACTTAATGCACACTGAAATTTGTCTCAGGAGTCAGACCTCATTATTTCTGGCTCATGTGCAAAATTTCAGTTGTTGAAGTATAAAGAGAGTTCCAGCCATTGTGGCCATCATTACAGTGATCACTTTTTTCATTCTGTGTGTTCAGACCCATTGACAAAATACACGTTGTACTGTTTTCTATGCTTTTCAAATATGTGGACACAGAAAATGAGGTAACAGAAACAAAAAAATTCCTCGCCTCAATGAAGAAACTGCTGAGATGGCATTTTCATAAATGGGCCGTGCAAAAAACTGTCTTGCAAAATACAGTAAGAGTCAGCCTAGACAAAGGGGATAAAGGATGGGATGGGAAGACAACATCCAAGAATGGACAAGAGCAAGAATCACCACAGTACAGTAGAGAACAGAAGAGGCATGTGGCCTCAACTTCACAGACATCAGCAGAAGTCAAGGAATAGCTTAAGGTGAAGAGGAAGTTTTGTGAGATGCCAGGAGACTGACACAAGCAAATGCATTCAATCAAAATGTTGAACATGAAAACCAGGGTGTTAGATACACTGGAAGTTTTATTGCATGATTTGGAGTGTATAATGATATAGATATGTTCTGCAACCAAGAAAGAAAATTGCTGTACATCAAGACTATAATGTTATTACATGAATAATATGCTTGCATAGACCCATTCACTCTCAATGATTGGGCTATGGTGGCTCAAAGAAACAACAAAACAGAGCTTCATTGCAGCAGAAATGATCAAAGTCCAACATACATTTAATGGTCTAAGATAAATAAAGTTCTCAAAATTCTTCATTTTCTCACTATCTACCAGAAGACTTTTCAGTCAAAGCTATTTAACCCTAGAAGTATCAAGCAGACTAAAAAATCAAATGACTTGTGCTCTGGGCATTTTGCATCTGAACTTACTTTCCAAGTAATATACATCACAGTATTTGTAGGTATTGATCATACATTATTTAGTTTTCAGTCTAAGGAAGTCATTTCATGAATGTGAGTAAATGTCATTATAGAAACAACTTCACTCAAAAGTTTCCAAATGACACTAGCAAGGCACTTGCTTCACAAGCATTATGACTGAGAACTGACTGATTCAGCTTTGTGTAATAGATCAAAATGTGGTCTTATTTCACAATTATTGTAATTGCTAAGGTTATTTCATTACATCTGTGCCTCCTGGAAAAAAAGAAAGAAAAAAGAAAAGCATTTTTGGTATGATAACACTAAAGAGTCAAATGATTTGGCAGCCATATTATTCCCCAATGGGTAACAGTGAAAATTACAAAAAGTGAAGGACAGAACCAACAAAACAAAAAAGTGCATCCATTTTTTTCCAGTTTTGCCTGATAAATTAATAGAAACAAATACAAAAATATCCAGAAAGGCAAAGCTGTAAAGCAATTGAGGTACATGAATATTAAGATAAGATTTTTACAGGTATAATTATATAGTTCTTCTGTAACAGACACACAGACATGGACAGCTAGTTATGTGTATGCAGGAAGAGCGAATATAGCACCAAAATGCTTGCGGTCTTTACTGATATGATATCTTTGATAAAGAATATAGAGAGATATATTTGTCATGTACAAGTACAGAATTAAATGTAAGGAAATCATTGCAATATTTTGTTGCTTGAAAGTAGGCTCAGGTTACTGATAAAATCGAACATTAGAGACCTTGACCATAATATCTCTGAAAATCTAAAGTAATTTTTTTAAAAATTCAATTACAAAGTTTGATTCACTAAGCAGCTTTTCTGGATAAATTCAGTTGTTTTCCCTCAATCGATTGAAATGAAATATTTCACAAGTTGAGAGTTCTCCTCCTAGTTAGGTACATGAAATAAATACAGTTTACATATAATTCAGAGAATACATTGGCCTTTGTATCTCGCCCAAGAGGAGCGGATGTAAATGATATTTGTCTTTAAATAATTGAAAAAACAACAGAATAGCGAAACTTTAAGAGCTTTTTTTTTTGTATATTGTAGAGATACACCACTGATATGATCGAGTAGTGTAAGTATGAATTAGACACTGAAACAGAAAGATCCCACAGATAACAGATGAAAGATATAATGTCATCTCTGAAGCAATGAAGATATACGTTTTATGAAATAACATATGTGTATTTATAATACATGTATATAAATTCTTTTGTTCTTAAGAAGCTAGAGAGCACCGCATTAATCAGGCATAATTTTAATCTGTATAATTCATAGTCATTAAGAACATCATAAACATCACCAGAAATATGCCTAAAGTGCAAAAAGAAACGGCTCAAAAATAAATTTAAGGACAAAACATGTTAGGCAAACATGTACTTGTATAATGTAGGCATTATCAAAACTTAAATACATACAGCTTCTACCTCTTCAGAGCATTGAAAAAAAAAGGCAGTATGCTAATATATAAGCACACAGACCGTCAAAATCCATGGTCTGTTTTTGAAAGTATCGGTAACAGCCAATAGCAAAATGTTTATGTTCATGACAACTTTACAGTCATGAAAATAAGGGAGTTTTTTTTGCAATGAAATGGACCAGTAATGAGAATCAATAGCTGGCTCTGGAAAAATCAGCCATTTCAGTCTGCTAACGTTGGGAAAAGAGATGAGGAGAGTTAGTTAAGATTCGAGGGAGGAAAGGGTGGGGGGAGGGGATTATATTATATAGATTAAACCTCTGATATGCCATTGTTTCAGATTAACTGATTAAGATCCATTAAATCACTGTACAGTAACGGTTTTGGTAAGCTTTTCAACCTCCTGACTTGGTGGTTATCTCAGCTGAGGACACTGTGTAGACACTGTGCGGTTACGGTTTTGGTAAGCTTTTCAACCTCCTGACATGGTGTTATCTCAGCTGAAGACAATGTGAATTCAGTCACAACATTAAAAACAATTCAAGTTTACTAACTTTGAAGTTTTTGCACTCATGGCATATACATGCATACTTTACATGTTATGTCACTTTAAACATCTCAGACAGGCTCTGTGTAACTGTTTTTACCTCATTTTACAGAGAACCAATACTCACAAGGAAAAACAATTTTTTTGCTTTTTTAAATGTTTGTATTTCTACGTGAGTGAACACTGGCTAGGGTAAACAAAGCCAAGACCGGAAACTAGTGTGGTCACAAGTCGAAACAGTTGCAGTAACTACATATATGATTGGTTCAAATGGATCTGACACATAAATTACTCAGGTACAACCTGACACAAACTTAAATAGTGATCATGACACTATAGTATAAGTGTGACAAACAGCTATAAATTAGAACAACAAGCATAATACAAATTCAGATTACAATCCAGAGTAACAAATATCAGTAAACAGAAAACCACATCAAGACGGACAGGAAGAACAATAGCAAACATCTGACTCTGCTATAGTGTCATTAGAATCAAACAACAGAAGAACTTTGACAATACTTCTGACATCTCACATCTGACTAGTTCTTGCTTGACAAGCGTTGGTGCAAAAATTTTCGAACAGCTATTTTCATCTTTCGGCTTCTTACCAACACAAAAGTTGACAAAGAAAAATACAATTTTCTCCCACCACTTCCTTTGTAATTCACTAAAGTAACCATGGGAACTGAAAAGCAAAATGTGCAACAATCAGTCAAACAGAAACCACGAAACAATACTGTATTAATCATACATGTACAAAATTCATGAAAATCTATCCACATTAGTCATTATAATAAACATGTAAATGCAGTTCAAAACAAGATAAATGTATATATAATCGTTGTATATGAATCATTCTGCTGACATGTTGTACAAACACTCAAAGAAATATAATGAAGCACATTTCAATTAAGCCACATCAGTAATTGAACTAAGTTTGTTCTAGCGCTCCTTACAAAATGAAAATCGGACTTCTTCACAGAAAAACTTGAATACATGTAAATGAAAATGCTTTCAATGAGACAAGCAGCAGAAATGAAAAGAAATTCTTCTAAACAAGAGAAATACTCAATAGTTATTTAAACGACAGTGAAACGAAATAATTCAGTGTACACTCAAAAGAAAAGAACTTGAGAAAAAAAAATCGCTGAGAATACATTATAATATTGACTACAGTATTAATATTTTCAATCTGTATTATCCCTTAAATATTTTTCTTTTATTGCAATCAGTGGCTGGACTCATTGGGAATCACCATAAGCAGAGAAGCTTGGCCAGGTGGTACAATGAAATCGCTCTGTGAACGAAGGGACTGGTATAAAACAACTTGCTTTTTCCAACCAGATGCAAAAAAGTTACTCAAGCTATCCTTTTCCCTGTTTGACTTTGTTGTTATACTCAAAAGTTGCACATCAACTATGCTATATTAATATGAATTGTTCACAACACATAATTATCCATAATTATCTTAATTAAGCAAAGGAGTGGGGCGCCTTTACCACGTCACAACTCATGAAGTTAAACAAACAGAGAACTGATTCTCACCACGTGATCACAAGGAGATTCCGAAGTCATTCATTATTATTTAGACCTGGGCTTTTCCACTGTTAAACTACTAATATTGGCGAAAGTATCATACAACTTTTATTTTGACAAAGCACATATGTGTAGTTATATATTATATAATACCAAATAGCATAATGGGATACATTTCTATATACAGATAATCAGTTTCTTAATCAAGATTTGTAACATACACAGCCTCCAATGAGCGTCATATTATAAATCATGCTTGAATAAATAACCATGATAATCTGTATATCTTGGGTGCCAATAATAATAATATCATGACACTATGATGTGTAAGTATGAGACAATATGAACCAGTCTTATTATTATGTAAAAAAAAAAAAAATACATGTACATAAATACATCATTCTTTTTTCTTTTCTTTCAATATATGCATAAGTAAAATAAATATTGTCATTTTAAAAGAGGTGACATTTCATTGCAGAAACAGGTCTATACCAAACCTTTCTAGACAAGTACATGTAAGCTTGTAAACATAAAATTTCTGATTTCTGGATCTCATAGAGTTCTATCCACACTGCATACTGAAGAAATAATATATTTGTAGGCCTGCATGTAGCCTATATAATTTTAAATAAATAATTTTGTTTATCTTTTTTTTTTATTTATTGGCCTATTTTTTTGGGGGGGGGGGAATGATTCATAACCAGAAGAAAAATTCTTCCTCCTTATGTCAGACTCGGTCAAAAAAATGAAGAGATATTCATGACAAGTCTCCATGGTAAACATGCATCTTTGTCCACAAAATTTAAATAAGAATTTGGTTAATTTTTTACATAAATAAGTAATGCAATAAACTGTATTATAACACAATACACCAAGGTAAAATTCCCATGAAAGGGACACAACAAATTATGAAAGCAGGTAGTCTGTGTGTGAATATATATAGATAATGAATTTGGATTGTAGTCTAACTACTCCATGAATGCATAAACAAAATAAATATCAAATAATTCTTTATTTGCATATCTGTAAATACGTGTCCATGGAACGAGGGGGGCGGAAAGGCGAAGATGTCACCCTTCAGCTAGCGGTATAAGCTACATTATAATCTGTATGCCTATAAATAAATTATATGCTAGCAACAACAGATTCAGTACGGTAACTAACGTGCTTTAAGAATATTGTAAACATGCGGTAAGCTATTTATTTTGTGGTAATTGACGCTTTTACGCATGAGCAAAAATGTGTTTTTTGATAGTTGTTAAATTATTTTACATTACTTGATACCCATACATCTTTTGACCCACCTCACCAATTTATGAACGTCTTCATGTCTGGTGTGCTGTTAAATTCAAACCCAAATCTTAATGGTGTCATTACATTACATTGACCATCTTTTAAGCATCGGAGGTCGTTCAAAATTCATGCAGCCTAGATTTAATTCTATCAACGGAAAATTATCAGTTTCAATGGGAAGCTCTCTGTGTTCCACAGTTTTTCTTGGGAATTCTGCATAATCATCACAATTAATTCATGGACGACATTTTTTTTAAACCTAAAAAATGGATCTTTTATCATCTGAATTGTCTGTAAGATTATTCATATCATACACATCAAACATTTCTGCAAATCTAAATCTGCAAGATTACTCCTAGTGAATGAACTACAGTAATAATTCAGTTTCGAAAAAGAAATCACTTTAACTTGAATCAACTTCAAATCAGTACGTAACATTAAATGTTTGGTTCCGCAATCAATTATGCCACATCATATGAGGTAGTCATTATTTTGTGTTCGCTTATTTAGAATCGTGTTCTTCTCATCGAAATGAACCAGTCAGGATTCAGAAATAAATATTAACGAAATAAATCTACACAACAGCTAAAAAAAAAAAAGTTGCTGACGAAATATGAACTATTCATGTCTATGGCAACAGAGACAAAGAAAAAAGACACAAACAAACAAAACAAATAATTATTTCGTAATTTGATATTGTCCTGAACAGATGCCATTTTTCAATCATTCATAGCCACAGAGTGGCTACAT
>JBCEWB010069315.1:0-13313 GCA_039654565.1 Peronia peronii | reverse complement strand
GGGGGGGTGTAAATGTTTTGTTGCCGTTGTTGGTGTTGTTATTATCTAGTTTTTTTTGTTTTTTTTTTTACAATGATTTAAAATAGTCCACGTTGTTCAGATATATTCAATGAGATGTTTTATTCTTTTCTTTTAATATACCGGTTACCTGGCCATTGCAGTTGTTCTTATTTCCATTGTTATTTGTTGTTGTTTTTATGGTAACTTAAGGAAACGAAGTTGTTCAGACATACTATCTATTCAAATAGTTTTTGTTTTCGTCATTGGCAAAGGCTGTTCTTTACACAAACCGTTTCGTCATTTGTGTTATTATTAATACCACTATGTAGTTTGATTTGGGTGAGTGTTGAAGTGCTCCTAATGAGATATTGTTTATATCTTTGTGTGTCTGTGCTGGAAACTATTTGAGATACGACACAATGAAATCAAGCGCTCGTCAAACTGAGGCGACCTGAGAAATCATATATTTTTCAACTGGTGAATAAATTTTTAACGCGATTTTTTTTTCCTTACAGAGTCCTTCTATATCAATCTAAAAATGCATTTCAGAATTAAATTTTCTGTGTAATAGATTGAATAAAAGTCCAAAAATTGTAATTTAGTGGCATGGCCTAATAGTGATTAATAAGGATTGACAAAAGTGATCGGCCATTTCACTAAAGTCAGCTGCAACAACAGGTCATCCCATCGTCTTTAATTGACAACATCTCAACTTCTACTTAAGGTAGCACAAACTTTTTTTCACACAAAAAGGGAAAGGGACAATCTTCACAGTAATACCAATAACTCTATATGCTCAAAACTTGACGAGCGCCTGATTTCATCGTGTCGCGCCTAATTTTTTTGTCTTGTCTTAATAAACTGCTTTGTTCTTCTTCTTGTTGAATGCTGATTTTAAGTTCAATTTCTCTTGTACGTACGGGAAAACATACATACATATGTTTTTGGGAACGACCTTTCCGATGTCGCTGGCAGCGAAAGTTAATTTACTTATTTTTTGAATTCGTCACTCTGGCCATCTTGTTACTGTTGGTATTGATATTAATTTTTATAATTTTTTTCTTTGTTGCCCCCAAAAGGTTCGCTAATCTGGCCTGTGCTATGACTTTATTCAATTTTTAACATATGGAGATCTGCAAGTTGTTGTTTATTTCGGTTAAGGTATTAAGCTAGTTGGTGCCCCTTTTAAGGTATTGAGCTAGTTGGTGCCCCTTTTAAGGTGTTGGTGCCCCTTGAATTTTAAGACATTTTAGCATTTTGACGTTCTTGAGGCTATCACTGCTGGAAATTGTGACAATAACAGTTATATGATTTGGCCGCTGATACCTTAATATTTAATTAATCTAATCTAATGCATCTATAACTAATCTTCCTAATCTAATTTACCTAATCCAATCTGATCTGATCTAGTCTAATCGATTATAATCTGACCTGGCCTGATCTGATCTGACTGAATTAAGTAAAATCACATCACATCAAACCAGATCTATTTTAATCCAATCCTATCAGTCTAATCTAATCTAATTTTGAGCCTAATCCCATTTCTTTTTTCCAAAGTGCTCTCTATTTTCCCGTTTTGTTCTAGAATATCTCAACTTTTCTCCATATTTCCTTCATTTCTTTTTCTTCCTCACTCGCTCTCGCTCTCTCTTTCTTCAACTCAGTTAATTAACCTATTTCGTACCAAGCAATTGTCAACTGATTGCTTTAACCTGCCCATATGATATATATATATATATATTATTGTGAAGTGGCATTGCAGAAAACATAACATTTAACTGGTTGTAGGCATCAAAGAAAAAAGAAACATCCTCGTCGTTCGGGACATACAAAGAGTTAATTGGATGCGATGGGGTCCATGAGGAGACTGAACAAAGACCTTGACCATATTCATGTCTTGATAGACCTGTTGATCTCATGAATAATTCCCTGTCAAAACAGCGTCCTTGCTCAAAGGAGCTTTGGTCCAGACGTTTTTTGGCGGATAGGTCAATAACCTTTCAAAACTGCACTCAGCAGAGAATGCTTCAAAATATAGGAATGTTGCTCCACAGAATACCCAATATAATCTGATCGCGTCGAAAATTGAGAGCAAGAAAAAACATAAAATATGCGTATAAATTATAACATAATCGGTAAACTGATAACTTCTATTAAGTTTTTTCTTCCAGTTAGTTTCAGATATAATTACACTGCTTTAAATTGAAGTAAGTCGTTTAGAGTTCCAGTGGCGTTCATTTGACATATTTCAGCGGTAACACTGACTGAAATTAGAAATAATTTGAAACAGTCAATGTACTTAAATAATTTACCTATGCCTGAAAATCTTCTAAATTCATCCATATATCACGACAATGAAATTTTTTCTTAACAGTCTGTCAAACTTTGAAAGGAAACAACAAATATAAATATGCTATATAAATCTTTCGACTATTATGTATGTAGGGCTAGATTCTTTCCTAGAAGTTAAAAAAATGTATAAATGTAGTGATAGATTGTCACTTGATGATCATAAAATACTCTAGATGAGAACACACCCCGCTCGTTTTTCTTGTCCAAAATGTCAGAGAATAATCGACAAATGATACAAAACAAGAAAACAAATCGTTCGCAGATGGATATATATAACCATTTTGTATCTGATCGTTGTTTGATCCCTATGCATCTTGACAACGCGAAACAAAACAATGCAAACAAACAACCATTCTGAAGTGAAGGTATGCACTGATTTTTTGAGGGTTTCCCTGACTGTCGTTTGATCTCTGGACAGTTTGTTTTCCATGCTCGTTGTCAGACTCGGAGACAGACGAACGGATATACATCACGTCACATGTGCCGGACAGTCTAATCCTGATTTATGTCTTGAGTCTTCATATCTCTAGCAGTCAGCTACAATAATAGTGGACTTGTCCTCCCCCGTCCTCCTGTTCTATCCTGTCCTATCCTATCTTGTCCTGTCCTAGTCTGGCCTGCAATACTTGTCTGCACTTACAGCGGACATGGCTCTGCACACACCAGACTTAGGGCCTTACATCTGATAAATTAACCTATCAATGGATCATTTCAGTTGAACAGGGTTGCTATACAATGTCCCATGTCGGTCCTGAAGGTACACAAAGCACATGTTTATACCTTTGATTTCTTTCCATGTGAAAATGAAGGAAAAATGGATAGATCTCTATGGACGTAGACATTTTGCTAGGTTTTCTTATCTTTTTTTTTTTGTTTGTCTTTTCTTATTTGGTTTGTATTCGTTTCATTTGTTCTCATTTTTATTTCTGTTGTTGTTGCTTTGTCTCTCAGTGACAAACAAATGACTATGTCCATATAAGTGAAAGGGCAGACATTTATTGTAAGCTTATGTTAATGTTATCATTATTATTTGTCTTGCTGCCGGCAGAAAACCTACAAATTCCTGAAAATAATCATCTCTGTAGTAACTTACTCACGCTGGTTGTCTGCCATAACGGATAAAACTGCACTTGACTGTGGACAGCTCTGTTTTTTGTTTTTTTTTCGCTGAAGATAACTTTCAGATCCAGAACAGTTTCGGGGAAGCGTAAAAGAAGCGTGCAGATGAAATGATAGGCTGACAACATCCAGGAGTAGATAATGACAACAATTGCAGAGACGCGAGCCCTAATTCACAACGGCTACGGATGGAGAGCGCCCAGTGTGCAGCATTTGAGGAGGTACCGATGATTCCAGACGGAGTGAATACGGAGATGAAGATGAGAATAAGACTTCGAGTCAAACCATCTTGCAAGTTTGTTATGGCTTGATTTTCACATCTTCAAAATAATGTTCCATCCATAATAATATACACTATCGCATGTTTAATTAGATGTTATAGTATTCCTATTTCTACAGGAGTTTTCGAATACCGAAGACTATCCAGTTATTTTCAGAAGATTTATATTATAAGATAATGGACCATATTGCATAAATGAATTGACACCGTGTTCTTCTTCGGTACAGTCTCTTCAGTGACTGTACAGCCTTCCCAAAAGCTGCTGGAAAAAAAATTCATGCCACAAAAGCAGTCCTTAAAGCATTCAGTTACATCCTATTCAACTCTATAGTATAAGAAGTTAGCGGACTTAAGAATGTTATCCATTGATAGATATTTTTTTTCTCTCTTTTTTCCCCCTTTTTGTCCAGTTTCTCGGCAGGAGAATTATATTCAAGTTGGTCAGTTGCACAACGGACTCTGTGCGAGAGCAAGCTCTATTACTTCTATTATTTGTTTATCTTTGTTTAAGGGGAAAAAATGAGCTGTTAGACTGTAACATTATGTTTCATAGCAGACGGATGAAAAAACAGCACAGATCCAATGGTGTAAGTCCTGGAGTTTCCGGAATTGATAGAAAATTCTGTTTTAGATCAGTTTCGGCCAAGAGGCAGACAGATGTATGGAATAAGAATTTTATACATTTTGCCCCCTGGCAATTTTGTCTTAGTCTTAGTTATAAACATCACGATTATCTTCTTGATCTAACTGAGATATTGGCATTATTAGCGTATGGTTATCAGATGTGTAGTGTCTTACGAAGAATCAGTCGATATTCATGACTCAGTTTTGATATAGAAATCGAACTTGATAGACTGTCTCTTACAATGGTGTTCCAGTGATGTAACATCTTCCCTAGAAAGAGAAGAAGTAGGAGAAAAGAAGATGGAGAAAGATAAATATTAATTATAAAGATTTGATAATAATAATAATAACAAGACAAAAGGAAGGACACAAAAAAAAAAAACGGGAAAGAAGAAGTAGAAGGAGAAGAAGAAGAAGAAGAAGAAGAAGAGGAAGAAGAAAAAGAAGAAGAAACAGAAGAAGAAAAAGAAGAAGAAGATGATGAAGAAGAGATGAAGGGCGAAAAGATGACTCGATTAAATCCCGTAAAAAGAACGTAACATGTCCTTGTTTCGAGATAGCCTCCACTAGGAGCTTGAAAGACGTATTACAGAACGGTTAAGTCAACTATATAAACCGAACCAAAACAATAACAAAAAAATTTAAATCCCTATGGCGACAGGTAAATTTTCCTCTTCAGTCCTCCCTAGTCAAGCTGTCCACAATAAAGTGACATCTTATAGCACGAGCGGATGAAGAAAGGGTGGCAGGTCAGGACAGAGCCTCATTGTGCAGCTGTCCAGGTTTATATGCAAAATCCAGGCAGCCCAATTTATTATAATAATTATGTTCTCTAGCCTGACTTCAGAAACCTCGAGCAAATCTTTCTCTGGCCATTGCACTGACGTACAGGAGACAGGTGAAGAATTAAAAACTGGAGGAAAAATCTCTACCACGTTAACTCTACAAGTGTCAAAAGGCTGATCTATTTTTAAAAAAAAAAAAAAACCTTCATAATTTGTGTGTGAGACTGTGACAGAAGGTCGAAATCCTTTGTTTACACATCACCTTAACACTTCAAAGAGATAATAAAATTTGTTCTCCTTATATCTTGAAGTACATGTACATGACTGACAAGACATAAAGATAAGATAAATTAAAAGTTCATGTGAGAAAGACAAAGGAAAATATTAGTTGAAAAAGTGTTGACTGTGATGATGTAATGACAGACAAAGGGTCACGACCTTCTGTCACACATGCACAAAAAATCGTATAATTGTGAATAATTTTTCGGGCTTGTATAGAGCTCATCTTTTGTCGCATTCTAGTGAAGGGAGAGATCACGAACAGCTTACGAGTAGCTTGACAATGTCAAAGAACGGTACATGTAGATTGTTATAAACGGCAGAAGACCAAGAGCAATGGAACTCTTTGACTGTTGTCTCTTGCATGGCACCGTAACGACATAAATTGTCACGGGAACATTAGTCCTGGTATTTTCAAGAAGTGTGTAAGTAAGGTCTAATTCTGCTAGTTTCACACTTTCCTGAAATCAAATAAACAATGAAAACCCGGCAATGTTAGAAGTGGTTTTGATAACTGCTCTTCATCATCATATAAACGTTAAACAAAAAACAACAACAAAAAAAATTTTAACGTCCCGTCAATGCAGTTAAAATTTCCGAAGGTTCAGCCTCCAGTGAGTTAACGCACCAAGAATTTCCACATACTTTTTGGAAGAATTTTACAAGTTAAAAGAATCAGAAATATAGAAATAAAATAATCACACATCACAGCAACTGGCGCAAAGAAATGTATCATAGTCGCAGAACCGTCGGGTGTCTGTATTTTTAAGTGGTGACTGATTATTATTTTTTGTTCATCACGACTATCGACCATTTTCAGGTCATCTTTAAATGAAGTATATGATTGATAAGAGAACACTCGTTATGGACATGTTAATGTTGCATAAGCAGCTCTGGAAATGCCATTATAAATGCTTTTCACCATCACCAAGATATAAACTTTGAAAGGCACCTTCCTTGATTTATTTGTTGTTTTTTTATGTCAATGCAAGCTGACACCTTCAAATATTATTCTCACCACAGCAACATTTTAAAAAAAAATAATGCCAGTTAATATACTAGAAATTAAGGCCGTGCAATATTGGATTTAGCTCTGTTCTTTTCGTAGTAATAGCATAGTTTTGCCATTTGATTCTGATCAGATTGGGGTGTGCCTAGGACATTTATACCTTCACCCCATAGCACTACAGCTGTTAAGAAATTTGCCAAATTTCACTGCTTTCTGGGCAAAAATCTTCATTTTGCTTTTTCTTTTCTTTGTTGTTGTGATGAACACGTTGTTAATATATATATTTTTTAATTTTTTAACTGATTATTTTTTCATTCTATTATTGAAATCTCAAATGGAGATGATTCGGTGGATAATATGGAAAACATGCAACTCTCCAGAATATGTGGACCAAATGCTAATACTCGAGTTTATCTTGACCTTTGCAGTCTATTCGGAGTTACTATTGTTCCATTTCTGTCTCTACTGGCTTCTTCATCAGTTTTTTTTTTTGTAGATTGCTGGACACACACACACACAAAAGTCAAGTAAAATAAAACTTTGATCCACGCTGGAGGCCAAACTGGTAAGCCAGACACATTTCCTATTCTTTCCTTAAATGATTGTTCTGATTTCTTCTTAGGGTCAGAAATTGCTTTGTCTGTGGTGATATTACATGCAAGGTCTTCCTGGAAACTGTTAAATCTGTCTGCAAAGCTATATCTTAATTGTCCAAAGTCGGACATAGAAACTTATACCGGTACGTGGTGAAAACATTAACTGTCATGTAGGGCATCGAATTTTTCCGAAACTTAGCGGGCTGGAGCAGTCAATCACCCAACAGGCTTCCTCTTTTTTTTTTGCGTGCTTCCCCTTCTCCTATCATTAGACTGCCAATATATAATAATAATATGCAAGTATGACTTAAGATTCATAGCAACTTAGACAACTGAGTATGGGCTTATTCTGAATCTCAAAACGATGACGTGATGTTGGTGAACTCTCCGTTTGTTTATATTTGTGCATAGTCAATGGAGGAAGGCAATCGGCCTTCTCGTTTACAGTGTGGGAAACACTACAACTTGAGCAATTAATGTAATTTACAAAATCTTCTGGAAGTGAAAATTCAGAACAAGTAAATTTATTTTTAGCAAACTACAGTGATTGCCGTCTTTGTTTTCTAGGAGATGCTAACAAGACTTCTGATAAATTTGTGAATAATCCATGCAAAACAAACGGATGCACAAAATTAAACTTATTTCCATTTTGAATGTTAAAACCAGGACTTATTTATGAGCAAACATGGCCTAGGCTTACATCATTTTATCCGACATTTTGAGAAGATGATGAACAGAGTGGGCCGGGTTAGGTAAAAATGATTGATAGCTGTCAATATTTAAGCTTGATCAATCAGGAAGTAACTTCCATCGGTGGTGCAAATCAGGAAACAGGTGCGGAAATGAACGTTGAGTCATCAGAGTTTTATGTCTTACAGTTTACAAACAGTTATTTTTACTGACTACACATATTCAATGAAAAGCTTAAGTTCTGTAGTGAAGAAACACACGTTCCGATTCCTGTAATACTGCGCAGCCCATACCAGACCAGTAATCATTAGATGACGCTTTTCTTCTTCCTTCTTATCATTAAAGGTACGACAATTTGGAATAAAGATGAGAGAGAAAAAAATGATATATGCGAACGATGTCGAAAGAAAACATCTATAAAATGAACGGCATATTTATTTGACTCAGAGCTTTGTAGATTCATTCAGCTACGAATATGTTATCTGAACTGAAGTCGGTGATCCAGACTGTGTGCTGAATTTTTGATGCTCGTTATACAATAAAAAATTGTGCTGTGATTACTGAAAAGTAGCAGCGGCTACAGCTACAGTGTGGAATCAGCTTTAAAAATTAAAGGTTTACTCTCTTCGGAATTGAAGGATTTATCTTTGACATGTCAATGTGATAATTTTTTTGCCTTTTTCTATTTGTACTGTTACACTGTCAGATTCTTCTATGACAAATACATATTATGAGAAAGGGAGAGGTGTCGGGATTGTTTTGTGCGCTTATGTATATGGTGATAATTCCTGTTAACCCCATTTGTACTGTTGTGTGTACTGTTGTAGTGTCAAAGGACTGGGAAGGTCAAAAACTCGCTCCCAAGTTTTGCACAGAATTTCCCCTCCGAGCACCATGACCTGTTAAATTTTATTTCCGGCGAGTCAAATAGTTTGAACAGTTTCTTTGGGTCAAGTAGCAACATAAGATCTACTTTCGTTTTCTGCAACTTTGTGCACTAGCAACGTCCAGCTAGGGGGAGGTAAGTACAGGGCAAGTGGGTGTTGTCCCTTTTAAGCCTCAGCAAGGAGAGAGAATAAATGATGAACATCAGATGTTGCAGAACTGTCATGAAGTGACTTAAGGCTGCGCAAGTTAGACAGCTCTGACTAGACAAGACCCGGTAAACAGTTCAGCCCCAAACCTCCACGTTAGAATGGTATGCTAAGTTGTTTTAGTCAGAGAAGAAAAAAAAAAAAGGGTGAAAAGAGGCAAAAAAAAAAAAAAAAATACAAAAAAACAACTGAGGTGTTTTTGGCAAAATCTCCACAAGGAATGGTATGTTAAATTTTAGGCAAAAGGAAGATAGAAGGAAAGAAGGAAAAACAAAACTGCCCTACGTTGACATAACACATTGTAACTGAAAAACGCTATTTCGAGAAAACAAAGATTTAGTTTTATCATCTCTCTTTTCGCACACAGTGAACAAAATGCGGTTTTTAGAGAATGAAATACGAAAAAAATACAATGAATGGTTTATATTTATTATGGACAGCTATATTTGAATACATGGTTAAATAGTTAATCTGCAATGAAAAATACGCTTGGCAAAAACACGTTAGAAAATTATACATGATAAAGGTATCATCTTGATAGAAATGTGGCAGAAAACTCTCTTAATAATCATGATTACAGAAAAAAAAGGAAGCTGTTACTTTTGAAACTTAAAATAATATGGATAAAAGAGATATCTTAATAATATTCAAAATATTAATAATAGAAAAAGGGAGCTGAATAAATGGTAATTTTAGAAACTGAACGTAATATTGTAAACGGTACATTCAAATGTATCTAAGTATATTGCAGAAAGGGAAAAGGTATAAATCATAAGATGTTACTGTAAAAACCGAAAGAACTGTAGTAAAAAGCGGTGTCTAAGTGACTCTGATTAAATTGTACCATTTCAGTAGATTGAGAAATCTTCAGTTACGATTACGTTACAACAATGCATTCACCATTTGAAACATAATATTGACTAAAATTAATTGGAGGTATTTCTTCAATAATCTTAAGTGTCATGATGCAGATAAAATATGATGGGGTGTAGCTCAGCTTCGTAGCCGTCTTTGGGAAGTGTAAATGAAAGATGAGTTTAGTTGATTGAGCAAAGTTAGGAGAAGTTCGGACAGGTTGGCACTGAAACAGGACATCCTACAACAAAGGACATTTAATTGCTGCATAAACTAAATTCCACTAGCTGATTTATATGAAAACTTCATGGTTAAGAAACGAATTTGTCAGCACTTTCAAGCCTTATTTATATCCATTCACGAAAACACGGGCAGACACACCATAGCACATACAGACCACTTATTTTCATTAATGTCCAACCTGGTGTAAACATATCATAACATACCATAATCACAATAGCAAATAATGTACAGCCACTTAAGGGGCTTGGTTTTTTTTTTTTTTTTTCGCCAGCTAATTACTCCGCTTTGATAGTTACAAAGATTGTCGAACAAACCAAATAAAGAGAGAAACAATAATGACTAGCTTTTCCGTCTGAAACTGAAATAGCATTGTTAAAAATTCTAAAAATATGTTTCATTATAATAATCAAGCCAAAATTTTCTGCCATTAACAATTTTACTACATGTACACGTAAAACGCTAAAAAGCGATTATTCTCCATTCTTTACACTGCTTGTTCAAAACTTTTATGCCAGTTCAAATGAAGTATGAAAAACAGTTGCCATTTATTTGGTATGGTTGACACAATGTTAGAATCTCTTCCCTCCAACAGTTAAGCTGTGTATCCTAGCAGATAACACAGTGAATCTAAATTCTTGGTGATAATGCCGCCCTCTCCACAAATCCCGTGGTAAGTGCACAGAACAGTTTAATGGCAAAACTGTCGGCCAAATGACAGGTAGAACTGCTGTACGAAAATAAAGAACGAAAGAGAAACTGCCTGACTGATTTTTTTCTTCTTTTGCTTTATTCAGGCTAATTCTTAATCCTAATTCTCCAATCCCACAGCTACCGTACTTCTCACATTTGCTTACTACAACAACATCGAGCACTTCATCACTGTAATGACACAATTATTTATTGACAGTCATTTGGCGAGAGGACGGGAAGAGAGGAGGAAGGGGTGGGATTTGAGTTAACAACACTTTTGCCATGCATGTGGATCATGCTGGTTTAAAAAAATCTACAGGTAATTTCCAACAGAAAATATATTTGATTATTTTTCTTTTGGCCTTTATGAGATCTTTGACTAATACAAAATGAATTAATTTCTGGAAACTATTAAAAGTGACTTGGGTAATTGTGTTATAACTATGGCGACATGTGATTAATTTGCTGTCATCCATTGGACACAAACACGGATAAAATCAGAGAACTGCAAGAAATATCGGCTGCAAACATGTCGATGTTCTCACTCTTTTGACAGCCATCCGGAGGTATCCGAAAGGCATACTGAAAATGTATCGCATCTCAGCCGTCTCTGAGTGAGCCGTTTACTAACCAACGGACTTTTTGCAAACCTAAAAATCTGTTTTAGTTTCTTAGTTTTGAAATTTTTGTCATGACAGCCACAAAACGGGCCAGCACTCAAACATCACATTCATCACTTAAAAAAAAACAAAAAAAAAAAAAACAAGTCTGTTCATTGTTATGTTCAACAGTATTCAAGACGAAAATTTAGGCGTCTATGGCAACATCTTTGGAGGACACTTTTTTTTTCTTTTAAATATGTTGTCGATATTTGATCATTTGCATTTCTAAAAATATGTCTTTGTTTAAACAGAGTTTCTGTCCTCTCATTATTTCTGTATTTCAAAACAAGTATTATTTCTCCTTTTTTTTTTTTTAAATTACTGATGCAACGTGATGCTTAGTAAATCTTTTCGCCCCTTTTCATATCTGTTTCCCTGCTGGTCAGCTGGGATTTTCCTAGAGGTCAGTCGTTGGGCAGATACAATGGACAATAGGAAGAAAATATAATGACTGAGATTATCCACTGGACAAGGCAGTAAAGCCTAGCGTTTTAGTGTCCCTGCAGCTGAGCCGGATCAGTGCTTAAGACGTTATAGGGGGCAGTGTGAAACAGTGGGCAGTTGATGGTCATTTTCCGGCCATGGTGCACCATAACTTGACCACAGACGCCATTTAGCGTTGTTAAAGTTTAACTCTCTTGCGCTTGAGAAATACACGAAGATGTAAGATGTTTATGTCCAAATACCGCAAAGGGAACTGGACCGACAGAATGAAATATTTTATATCCTAAAAGTTGCCCAAGAAAACTGCTGGAATGTCACGTTTTCTACAATAACATTCATATTTATGCTGTACAAAAGACGGTTTGTGCTGTAACATGATATAATGAAAAAACTGTATTACTACACTGTGAAAGAATTTGGAAAGAAAAATCCGACACAAAATTTGGTGAGTCAGTCTTCACCAGATCTGACCCATGGAAAAAAAATGATAAAGAACATGATGAGATTATGAAATTTTGTTTTGCTTTTTTTTTTTTCTGGACTCTTACGATTTTAATTGTTTGGCCACTATAACCACTTTGTGGATGGGATTGTGGATGGATGGCATCCTTCCGTCACAATTGACCATGGATAATGTAGTCTAGAGGCCTAAATGAGCATTTCTGTAGTGGTTATAGAGGCCAATGCGTGAGCGATATGAATGCATTACCAAGAAATTGTAGCTGAACGCGATTTGAGAAATGCTGTTTGTATTTTTTCTTTCTTTCTCTCTTGTCTTTCCCATTCTTGAATGGGATTGTATCTTCTTTTTCTCTTATCTTCCCACTATTGAATGGGATTGTATCTTCTTTCTCTCTAATCTTGTATAGGATTGTATCATATTTGAAATCAGAGTTAATGGCGGTCCGTTGATTCGCGTGGAGCTTGAGTAATAGAGGTGGGGGAGGGGGGAAGGGGGAAGAGACGGGGAGACGAGGGATTAAAGATATGGGAGAAAGTTTTAAAACTTGAATTACCGGTTTTAAAGTGAGTAATCAGTCACGTTTAGACGGGAGGAGGTCAAAGACACAGCTGGAGAAGATGAACTGCACTTTAAGCCAGGTTTTTATAACTCTTCACGTCCCTCCTTACCACTGGTCCCATCGCTGCACTTTTTTCCTCTCGCCTTCTCTCATTCTCTTTCTCCTCATTCCACTCTCTGTCTCTTTCTCACTCCTACAATATTACATTCCAGCCTCATTTTTACGACTTATCACTGTATTTCTGCCCCTAGTTTGTGTATTGCATATCCTTCATTTTCTCGCCTCTCTCTCTCTCTCTCTCTCTTGTTGACCGTCTGTCTGCTTCTGTCTGTCTTTCTTTCTCTGTCCTATCTATTTGTCTGTCATATGTGTCTTTTTGTTTATCGGTCAGTTTCTTTCTCATAGTTGCTTTTTCATCCTTGTTTCCGGCCTATCCAAATTCATTTCGACCATAGGCTATTCTATATATCCCTTCCCTTTCTCTCTCCCTCCCTGTCTCTCTCTCTCTCTCTCTCTCTATCTATCTATCTATCTATCTATCTATCTATCTATCTATCTATCTATCTATC
>JBCEWB010069304.1:0-13314 GCA_039654565.1 Peronia peronii | reverse complement strand
ATACATACATACATACATACATACATACATACATACATACATACATACATACATACATACATACATACATACGTAGATACATACATACACCATACATACAAACATACATACATATAGTTAATCAATTCTTTCGGACCACTCACACAAGCTCACAAAAATGCCACTCATGATTATTCGTTTTATACAAGGGCACTTGTGCCTCAGTTGAACGCAGAGAAAAATCAGAGAGAGTCAGAGGCGAGGAGAAATAGAGAGCTAGAGAGAGAGCGAGAGAGAGAGAGACAGAAAGAGAGAGAGAGGGTGAGAGGGTGGAAAGGAGGGAGAAAGTAAAGGCAGGCTCATTGCTGAATACCATCCTGATAAGACTCATCCAGAGCAGGACAGAAAGATGATGACCCAGCTGATAAGACAAGGGACTCAACATATAGGTCAACACCTGAGCGCTAGCATGTCCAGAGATGACTGGAGGACTCAGATTTCACCCCCCCCCCTCCACCCTTTCCAACCTCAATCCTTCTCTTTCCTAGCCTGAGATCTCTTTCGTTTTTTTCTTTTCTAAAACTAAGTGCTAATATTATTTTAAACAAAAACTGTGTCTTTGTAAGTGAAAGAATACATTACATTCTGAATGGCTATCGTGTACCAGATCAACATATGTATGAAACAAAATGTAATATCTAGAATGCCCATCATAATTTATGAATTTAAAAAAAACAGAGAAGTTGAGGAAATGGACATTCAAAGATCACATCGAGTTTCAAACTGGAAAAGCAGGTACAATAAATTTTATTTAATATTTTTTGGTAGGTGCGGGATATATATCTGTCGTGGCGAAGAAGGTCTGACAGACACCAAAACAAGTTTTGTGTGAGAAACTAACTGCGAGTGTCAAAGAAAGCCTCCCAGAAAGTCCTATTTCAGAATCATGGCCATCGAGGTCATGAACTTTTCTGGGCACAAAATCCCGAAGGTCCAGAGGTTTCTGAGACTGAATAATTTTGTTTCTGGACAAGCAAAAATAATATACACGCATCCTAGCCAGCCTCTCGTTCGCTCTCATTCTCTAAAATTCCATACGTCTAGATATTTCAAAGAATTGTTCGGCATATGTGTGGCGTCTTTGGCCTGATTTTGACTTTGATGACCAACAGAAACAGACAAATTTCTACCTTTTTCAAATGGCCATTTCAGTCCCAATAATTATTGTAGCTTTCGTTACCCGTTACCTAAAGTAAGAAATTGTAGTTTTATTTGGGAGGCACTAATTTGCTTGGCTGAAATAAAGATAAGGAAGAGAGAGATAGAGAGAGAGAGAGAGAGGGAGGAGGGGGGAGAAGAAAGGAGGGGGAGAGGGGCAAGAGAAAGTGAGAGGGGGAGGTGACAGAAAAAGAGGAACAATAGTAGGGAATCAAAATAAAAGAAAAATAATGCTTTATGCAAAGACCAAGAACATTGAGTGAAAATAGTCTATAGCAGTTTAAAGGAGATGTGTGCTGAGTGCAGAAATTTGTCTCTGATAAAACAATAGAGGAGAAAATAATAGAAGAGACAGCTGGCCATTGCTGAGTTGGAGATAGAGATCCTGAACTTGTGGTATGCCACTGATGGTCAGCAAAGGGAGAAACGAAAGACAGATGAGCAGTAACTGGAACGTGTACGCGTGAGCGGACTCCAGCACAGACCATGTTTCAGAGCATGTCGATAATGTTTGAGATAGTGAGCATTCTATCGTTCCACCTGTCTTGGCTTACGTTCCTTCTTTTCTCTTTAGTACAGCATTTGTCTTCGTTAGTACATCTGCTCGTTCGTCCTTTTACATTCCCTGTCGTCTGCCTTTCTTACCAATAGTTGTCTTTTGGAGGTTTTAAATGTTTTTTTTGTTCTTCCACATAGATAAATCTTCCTGGTTGAGAAAATTCTTTTAAACAAAATTTATTTCTCCTCTCATCCTGAATTCAAATACCTCTCCTTAATCCCGGACTGTTCCTTACAGTGCGACACCGTAATGAGGAAATCTATTTCCGTGTTACAAAAGCAGTGTTTCATCTAAGTGGTGGAGATATTTATAAATAACACTCTTATCCAACCATAGTCGGCTCGCTCGTTCCTTTCCTCACAATTTAGGCATAATACGGGAGCAGACTATTACGGTGCCCCCTTCCATCATAATTTGATCTGAATATCTTGGACATCAAGATTAAGACTACCAGCCTGTAGCATCTTAATAATAAAGAATAAACAAAAATTGAATTGAATGTCCTAAAACACTTAAAAAAAAAAAAAGGGGGGGGGGGGGGGGAAATCAAATTTTGGAACATTTGTAAATTGGTCATTATTTTTATTGCTGTCGTCATTATTATGATCATTTAGTGTCCAGTTGTATGGCCCTGACATAAGGCAAAGGCCTGCGAACAGTCATAAAGGATCCACATGAATACTTATGCTGCTGCACAATGTTGAAGGCGGAGAAAAGGAAAAGTTGGGAGATTGTCAAGATTACTCACAGCAATAAGTACGTAATAGCATAAAGACAACCAATGACGTTGTTGAAAACGCGTTCATGACGAAAAAAACAACAACAACAGCAACTTAAAAGAGCAAGACAAATATACAAGGAAGCTATTGAACATGTCTTTACAAGTATGTATTGTGAGCATGAGTGTGCAATGGTGTATAATGTACAAACCGGGAAGGCATGACTGGGAATAGGTCAAAGGTTGTGCAGTTGCAGAACACATGTATCAACATCATTATATGCCCTGTTTATTTAGTTTTGTTGACAACAGGTGTATTCTTTGAAGACAAAATTAAACTGCAAAAATATTTTGAAGTAGTTATGGATCAGGTCAAGCAATATCAAGACAAACTTCCAAAATTCACCCTGCATTAATAATCTGTGCATAAACATTTCCCGTGAGCGAATATTTGCTCACTTAAAAATAGGAAAACACAATATTTCTACATGTAAACTAACCAGGATAAGACGTAAGACCTGGACGAGCAGTCTGAAGCAGAACAGAAAGAAAAATGGAGAAATAAACTAGAATATTTAAGAATGAAAATGATGATAAGCAAAAAGAGGATTTTTTTTTTTGCTATTGATCACTTGATTATCGTATGACCTTTTGAACAATAATGTGAAATCACTGTTAATATAGGAGGTGGCATCAAAAAGTTCACGGACTATGTCTGTAAAAGCTGTAAATATTAACAAATCCGATTTCAGTATCGTTTCTGTCTCCTTCGAAGTAGTCCCCGTGGGCTTAAACACAATGTTTCCAGCATACCTGCCATGAGTCAAAGACCTTCTAAAAGTCTTTTTTCTGGAAGCCTGTTTAGGACCATCTGCAATTCATGTTGAATTGTTTTAATCATATCAAATCTACAGCTTCTGAAGTGTAATTACATCCTGGGGAACAGAAAAAGTGCCAGAGGAGCAAATGTGGTGAGTACGGTGGATGCGAAGCGACAGTCATGTTGGCTTTGGCCAAATAGTTACGAGATTTTAACGTATTATGAGCTGGCGCATTGTCGTGCTGAGGCACCAAATTGCCGCCATGCCAAAGTTCGGGCTTTTCGCGTCTGAAGTCTTCCCTCAACCTTTTCAAAATCTCACAGCAGAAATCAGAATAGACCAATAGTTTGTCTCTGGATATCAATTGATGGTGCAAAGTCCAATCTTAAATCCTCAAACCTGTTTAGCATTAACTTTCAGACGTTTTTCTTTAATGCCCAGAACGAAGCAAATTCATGTTATCTACAGAGTAAAAACGAAGAGATAAATGAAGAAAGGGCGGAAGAGACGGGAGTGATCATTGCAGCTCATTTCCTGACAAGAACATGAAACTTGACGCCCATTGGCAATAAAGAGAGAGCTTACAGGTTTCCGCATTTACAGCATGTCTTAGCACATTGAAAGGTCATGCAGAGACTTTTGAAATAAATATGACAAGAAATACAGGCAGGTTTAGTTGGCACGTATCTCCAGCGTAAATATAGCCTAGGTCACGTGCTCAGGTGGATGCCTCTTCTGCGCAACAGAATTATGCATTATGCACTGGCAACAACGACAGACACAGCAAAGCAAGGAAATAAATTGTCTGTCCTTCTGTCAGGACGTATGTGGGCGATTTTATGCTCTTGTTCAAACATAAATTTGTGCTTATTATATCTGGATTTCGACAGAATCAGCCCATTGCCTTCTTAGTGTTATTGTCAGCCTGTAAATGCCAGAAACTGATCATGGAGTTGCACTCGGGACGTCTGTTTGTCTTGGTCTGGTGTAATGGACAAGCCAATTTAAGAATGACAGTTCTTCCTATGAGTGCCATAGGTAAAACATAGCGAGATAAAATATCCGTTTGGGACGAACCTCTAAGCTCTCATACAACAAGAAGAAACAGAAGATCAAGAGGGCGTACACAATGTATACCATGCCGACGTCTATTTGGTATGAGCGGATGAATAGAATGTAGGCTATTTCTTGTCAGAGTACTTCAACGAACTATACCAACGCATTATAGGAAAATAGGCCCTTAGGTTAGGGAAACACCCAAGAATGGAGCCCAGGGTTTGAAGAATATAGTCATGCGCATCCGACAGATAAAGGGATCATCTATGATGTCCTTGGAAAAAAGCTGACAGTCAGGCATTAATATTTTGAACGGTTGCTCTACCTGATCAAACGACTGATGAGTTGACTGAGTGAAACCACCGAATATCCGGTTGACTACCTAAATGGCCGACTGGCAGGCTCATTTCAAGTTTATTGAAGTTACTTCATATATTTTATATAGAAAATTACGAGATCAATGACTTATATTTTTAAAATTATACTGGTTGCATTTGAAAATAACAATAAATCAATCAATATAGATGCCAGCCCACAACTGTTCGTTTGTACCTTTACTCCAGTTTACCCGTTAGAGACTGAAGGAATGACATTTGTCGGAAAATTATCTGAAGATCTACAGTTCACAGGCTTTGGGACATGCCAGTTGTAAAATATTCGGCAATACACGATAATAAGCAGCTGAGCTCCAAATCTGCATGCAAGGGTGAGGGAAAGAGAGAAGGGGGAGGGGGAGTCAGTCCTCAGGATTGGCTTAATTATTAAAGACATTTTTTTAACTCTAAATTCTAAAGCAAAATCTCCACAATCCATGAGATACGAGTAGGAGATTTCGAGTCTTTCAACTGACCTTTATAGAAAAGCTTTCGGGAACAGAATTATAAAGTAACCATAAAGTAGATATGTCTAAATCTACAATTCTAGAAGTTTTCTAATCTGTGCGCTAACAAGACTGACTTTTAATGTTGGACATAAAAGTGAGAAATTGTTGTTTATTGTCTTCAGTCTAAATATTCCTAGAAGGCGGGAGTGTATGAGCGAGTATTAAGATACGGGAAAGAAACGCTTTTTAATGGTGTTGAAAGACAACTTGGCAGTGAAGAGGCACAATTAGTTCCATGCTAAGGCCCACGGCTGGCACCTGGGAAGTGTAACTGTTCTTAAATTTTGGCCTGAATGATGTGGTTCCGTACTATTTTTTTTTTATTTCCCCACTTCATCGTTATCACGCGCTTGGTCTTTTTGCCGATGACGGACTGCCTCTTGTTCTTTTCTTGTTTTTTTTTCTTCTTTTTCTCTCTTCTTCCCTTCTCTCTTTCTCTTCCGTTTTTCTATTCACAATCGTTAAGATTCCGCAGTACCAGCATTAAGCATACGTTATGACTGATTTATCGGTAGGAAATCAGTAAAGCTGACAAACATTGCCCCTCGCTTATCCACTTAGGCAACAAGTATGTTCTACTTCAGAGATAGTTAATAAACATTTTAGATTCTTTTCCCCCTTCAACAAACAACGCAGAGGGCATCCATTTTTTTTCATATTCAAACACTGTTTTATCTTTTGCTCCAGTAGCGTACAAAGTCAACTCTCATAGCCTAAAACAGGAACAACTAGAAGGAGAGATAGGACAACGAGATAATGCTGAAAATGATTTTAATCTGCAAACGGGAGAATTTTCTGATGTTTGTGCGGAGATTCATAGGATGGTCAAAAGTTATTAAACGAAAAACATGGACTGAATGTCATTGTGTCTGCAGACTCTTTCATAACGAAAGCTAAATGCATCTTTTGAATATGAGCCAGCTAAAATTGAAACCAGTTGTTTGTGTTGTTGGTCGAGATGAAATCAAAGTGTAGAGAAGCAGATCTACATAGCGCAGATCAGCTGTAATAACTGCGGTCACATCAAGCGAGGTGTAGGACGAAAGAAATGATTTATATAAATGATAGAAGAAACGTGGAAATCCCTCTCTTTACATGCGTCTAACAAGCAGTGAAAAGAACGAAAACAGCAATTTACAGAAATGTTAAAATGAGCATCGAAAATTACATATTATCCTCTGTACCACCATTGAACAGTTCAAAAGAATTAGATGTGAAACTACTGAAATGAATATATTTATAGTCATTTCTTTCCTCCTTTAGTCATAGTGCCGCCAAAATAATAATAGGAAGAAGAACAAGAACAGAGAACAGAGATTTAACAGATTTGCTACGAGAGGGCCGAAAGATGTTCTTTCGCAAGTAAACCGTAAAAAGGTAAACATCCTCTACAACTGCAATGACACTAGAATGGATCTATGATAACCATTTCTGTCTACGTCACGACCAAAAAAAACAACAACAACAAAAAAAAAAAACACACACACACACACAAAACAATAATGAGAGTAATGATTTGAAATAACTTAATTAAATTAAATGCTAAATCAATTCCACTCTCATTTTCTTTCTTTCTGTCCAATAACAAATAACGGAAAGAATCAGGAAGGAGCTGATTTACAGAACTGGCCAGGCGAGTCATTTTTTTTCTTGTTCTGTACCACCTGATGGTTGATGATACGTCATACTGGGAGAGGAATCTTGAAGACGTCAGGTAACAGAGCCAGGGCCTATGTGCCCGTCTCGTAAATAAGATGCCTGTTTTGGGGAGTGAGCAAGGTGAATGGAGTGAGAGAGCAGCGCCATCGGGACCAGAGATGGGGATGGCTATGGCAATAGTTAGGGGTCGGGGGGGGGGGAGGGGGGGGGGTGGAACAGGAAAGTATGTCAGAACATTCCCAGGCGATAAAAGATGAGGTTGTGGAGACTTGAACTGGAAGGAGATGATACTGATAATGAGCCGAAGCGAAAAATAAGGTAGGCGAAGGAAGGAAGTATAGGAAGTATAGGAAAGTATAGGAGAGGCACTGAAAGTGTAAAAAGTTTCAGGGCTACTGAATGGATTTTCGTGTTTGAGTCTGGCGGAACTTTGTGAACATGTTCTCTTCTGGGGGCATAAGAGAGGGATAAGGAATGCCGAACTTTGACCTTTGGCCTGAAGACTAGAATCGTCACATCACAGAGGCAAAACGTTTAAGAAGAGGGCAAACAAAAAAAGAGGCAGGACAAAGTTTCTGAGGAATACTCTACAAAACTCAGTGTAGACATTTACAACATGCGACTGCTCATGAAAGTAGCCCGCCTATAGAACCACAGCCTACCGAGTACTCAATGTGTAACAATCAAAGAGTGATCAGTGTCACACAAAAGTAGCACACAATTAGACAATAGTGCTATTCCCAGTAAAATAGCATGTAATAATACAAATGAAATATCTATATAGCTAATGCTATCGACGGCAACAATAAGTTCAGAGTATCACGAATAACAGCCACAATAACAGTCATGTCCATTGGCATTCGGTGAAATCAATCACTTTTATACTTGTATACCGTTCTGCTCTAGACTCGAAAGCTCAGCAACGGACCGAACCTATCGAGCCTTCATAGAATCAAGATGAAGTAGTAATTTTAACTGTACTTCCGCCTTGGCCAGGCAGGAAACTCCAAGAGCTAACTCATTAAAATCTGGAGGACAGTACTTATCAACGGAATGCCCCTGTCAGCAAAGCTGTTTGAAATTAAGCCCCAGAAGATTGAATGGAAATATCTGCAGCGTGAAGAAGTGAAGATAAACAGTACCTGCGGCACGTTCCTTGATTAAATCGAAAAATTAAAATAAACGAATAAATAATCTCTATCTGTGAAAGTTGGTTGTTCTTTTCCCTCACTGCTCATGTAAAGTTTTGCGAATTAATTTCCACTGCCTTCTCTTTAATGGAAATTTCAAACAATGGAAAAACAAAACTATTATAGAGCCAATTATAACAGTCAAAGAGAAAGGAACACAAGATAGCTATTGTAGAACAAGTCATGCTCAAATAAACATTATTAAACTTATTCCTCAAAAGTCTATAATTTTTGGTAAAGAAAACCAATCTCTGAGATAGAAAAAAAAATAATTTTCATAAACTATGGCAACAATTGTTGTCATCTCATCATCATAAATAAATCAGAGTTAAACGTGAAGTAGCAAGTGAGATGTGACAGAAGACTACTCTAAATTATTCTTGGTGGTCAACAGTTAATTTCTTTTTCAGTGATAGCAACACCAATCAATCTTCCAGCAAATAATCTTGGAAATAATCTTTTAGTATTTCCAGAACCCCTGTGGAGGACTTGGCGTATAACAACAGAAAATGAAATCTGAAAATAGATTTTTCAATCACCGTGCATGCACTTGCTTATAAAAATCTTTCTTAAAGAACTTTGCTAAACAATTTGGAAATGCAGTTACATGGTCTGAGTTTATGGGGCAACAACCGTTGTCTAAAGACGTACTAAAAGACTTCTTAAGACTTTGTTTTCTTGTTCTACTCCTCTGATGTGGTTTTTGATTGGACGCAAAGAAATGTGATCTGTTTCGTTTCTCTAAACAGAGCAACATCGGAAAACTATCAGTGACCCATGAATCTGACCTATTTAAACTCTGATCTGAAGATAAATGCTCTCTTTAAATTCCAACTCTCTCGGTCCCGCCTCGTTTGTTCGCTCTTTTCAGATTACAGCGAACAACGTTGAAAGTTGTCATAAAAAAAACACGCGGATGTTGCCTGTGCCATTTCTAAAAAGTGTCCTTCCCCTCACAATTATTACATCTGCTTCAGTTCTTCTTAAACTCACAAAGTTTTATGGCGCATCACACACAAAAACATATACGCATATAGGTAATTTGCCGGTGCCGTCTCTTAAAGTATCTTTTTTGCATTAGATAACGTTCTGTTCTCTATAAAAACTGTACAATATGACGGTACAGTTTTCACCCCCCCCTCCCCTTACCTTCTTCCCCTTCTCCCTTCTTGCGATTATATGGTGAAAGGAAAGACCGATCTAACATAGACCTAAGATGTCTGCCTCCAGACGGAATTACTTGAGTAAGCCCCAGACATAATGTTTATTTTCCTTGCCTCCACCATCCAGGTTACCCGTGTGAGTTCTCAAATCCAGCCTGTATGATCAGAGGATGAGCCAGGTTGAGATAAGTAATAGATAACAATGTACAGGCAGACAGGGGTCTGTTCTATATGTCTCAGTGACAGGGGCAAACTAGAAACCAGCAGTTCCTACCCACTGAGAGTGCAGGTACAGTAGGCCCAACAAAAATGGTCGTTTTCTGTAGTGTAGAAAGCTCTTGGCATCTTTCAGAGTGTCACAGAAAACCAGTTGCACACGATCGCATTACTATGCAATAAGACACTGCATAATAGAAAAGATTAAAATGTCCCACTTTTGAATCCAAAGTAAAGCAACGCATTTAGAATGCCTTTCATGGTGCCTTACAACGTCGATTATTCTGTGTCCGCGAGAAGCCACTCAATAATATAATAATACTAATAATAATGATAATAATTAAAAAATAATAATAATAAATGAATAACACTTTTCTTGCTATCTTGAATGGAATCAGATTATCTTTATCTGAACAAGGGACACATGATGGTTATACTAGATATTGCCATTGTAAATTATTAAACTTGACTAATAATTCAGTACCGTCACAGAAACTTTTGTTCAAAGACAGGACAGTAACTTTTTTTTTTTTTTAGTAAACAATCCATTTAAGATTCTTCGACATTTAGACAAGATCGGCAGCGATAAACTTCACGACAATAATAACTTCCAAGAAAGAGGAATCCTGAATATGACTTACTTTTGTTGATTTAGAGATGGCCTTTGGTGTACGTGAACAAGTACTGTATGAGTAGGACAAAATTCAGTGTTTAAAATTAAAAGGGAACGGGATCCAGCTGAACTGTATCACAGTTGTGATACACAGTGAGATACTCTCCGATTTCTCTCACTGATCTTCTTCCTGTTCAAATAAGAGGCTAAGCTATTGTCATCATGTTATGGGTAGCAATGTTGTCAATACCAGCAGGATATTTTATATATTTTAATATCCGTAATAATAAGTTTTATCTTCTCTAACTAGCACACTAAATGTATATTTTGTACTCATTTATTTTTGTCACAGATGTTTTAAATAATCTTTGAACCTCCCTTTTCTTTCTTGTTATGTCGTATGCAGTTCACCAATAAAAAGCTTCATTTCTTACTTCACAGCTTGCCACTCCTCCGAAGAAATTACTGTAAGAATTCATAAACGCAAATTCATTTTCTCTCTCTTTCTCTCCCCCCCCCCCTCTCTCTCTCTCGCTTTCCTTTCCATTAGTCCAGTTTAGAGGCATCTGCTTGAATTTAATCTTACCTGACAATAAAGATAGAATTAATCCGAAAACGAAGCACCACTGATTTTAACACCTCAGCCAGAGCAGACCACTGTCTCCAGTCCGCCGAGCGAAAGAAGAGTGGCAACAGACACCGAAATTATCCGAAAAAGAAAGCTCCTGGCACCCGAACAAATCCGAAGCAGCACAGGTACCAGCAAAATTTCCGTGTCGTTTGCAAGTTATAATATCCTTCGTCTCGTGCGGCTTGAGAACTAAAGAGAGCAGGTAAGACTAGCCTATGGTGTGGGTGTTTCTCCCTTGTTGAAAAGATGTTGATTTTGGGTTGTTTTTTTTATCTTCTCCGTATGGGTTATCTGGCCTTAGAACTGATTAGAGGATGAGTCGATATCTCCTCGGCCAGTCATATGGTCTCTTGATCATTCCAAGGGGAAAGACTAGACGTGACTGTGTGACGCTTTTGGCGTGCTCACTCTAGGCCCCGTCCTAGACTCTCACCCTTTCACCTACAAGTGCAGTTGACGAATCCCCGACTTGGCGAGGGCAGATGAGAAAAAGGTACATAAAAGTATACGGTGAGAGAAACATTCAGAAACAGTATTGATAGGTGGAGTGGAGAAGGCGAAAGACAGAGAAGACGAAAAGAAAAAGGGGGCGGGGGAGGGGGGGGGGGAAAGGGGAAGGACACTGCCGAAAGAAGGCAAAAAAAGGGGCTGGAGGGTATTTTACGCCATGCAATAAGATCCTTTTAAAACGCTGCCAAAATTTACCTCTCTGCTGTGGCGTTTCATGCCAGTACCTAGCCAACTTATTATTTCGTGTGTTGTCTGCACGGGTAAAGAATAACCGCCACCTCTCGCAGTAGAAAGCTCCAGATAACACAGCATGCATGTTTGCCAATGAATGAGCTTCCACTGCTGTTGTCTCAATGTCCTGCCTGTTCTGAGAACAATCGTGTGAACATCCTCCTGCAAACTCTATATTTATGAAGATATTGGATTATTCGTGTGTATCCCTATAAATACACATTGCTATCTTTACCACAATATGTAATCATGTGTCATGGGTTAATATCTACCATGTTTGTGTATCTGAGATCTACCTGCTTAGATTTCTACATCTCTAACAGCTTTTGGGGGATTTTTAAAAAACAAACTGATACAATGTTAAATCATAAATAAATGTAGATATCAACAACGTCAAGGCGGGATAATTTAGTACGACCACTGAAAAGTTGTACAAATCCATTACAAAGCATCTGATACCATATAATAAACTAAAGCACCAACAACTTTTAGACTTATCCAGCTATTTTTTGCCCTACGTTAATGTTGTATATTTCACTCAAAGATGTATGAATTAAAACACCCCGTCCAATTGTTTATGTAAGAGATATCAGTATGGAACCTAGCCTCCCCTCTTATTTTCCTGATAGAAATCTAAACATGCCCATCCTATGGCTAGGTCTTCCGGTCTAGAGGGCAAACAACGAACATCGTTGACGATTCTTCATGTTCCTTCTCCTCCTGAACTTAATAACATGTCTATGAAATCTCAGGCCACCACTCTAAATTGTAAACATTCTGGACACCCTCTACCTGCTCGATGTAAATAAATTTCAGAGGTTAAGTTGAGGCGCAAGATCAGAACATTTCAGACTCCTGTAAGTTGTTGTCCTCTCATCTTAAAAACCTACTTTAGATCTATCACAACTGTAAAGATCACTGTGCTTATAAAGCCTAATTACCACATTAGGGATCTGTTTATACCATACTGGAGAATTAAGACACTGTTTTACATACAACATGAAGTTTCTTCCACTACATAATATCGTGCTCTTCGGGAAGGCATTGGACATGAAGATACGCCCCAGTTTCGATTTCAAATAAATTCAACCAGTGTTTCATAATTTCTACATTCACCCCCTCATGCTCAAAAGTTGACCTTCTAGATCCTACCGCTATCAAAACATCTCTACATCTCTGCCACCTTATAACTTCAATTTGTAGTGAGTGCTCTGCTGCATTAGTTCTCACAAGAAAAAAAAAAAGAGGAAGAAAAGCTCTGATGAAATGAGATAGAATGGAGCAGTCAATGGCTCATTCTATGAGAAACATAGCCAACTATTAGAAAGTTTCTGAGTGCTCTTTATCATTCTCGATCAAGGAAGTCTCTTTTTTTTTTTATATATGATCTTTCAGTGTGTTTCTCGGTTTTTATACGGATATGATTTGACGTACTAGAATGACAACGTTCACAGATATATTTTAATGTTGGAATATTTTTGTCGAGCAAAAATGTTTCGGCACTTTGAAATTGACTTTGTCAAGTTTTCTTCAACGCGTGTGATATAAACAAAGTAGTTTAGTTTATGATTTCATGCCAACTACAGACATCCAATCATCTCTCCTGAAATAGCTGTGGCATTATGATATTGGAAAAGACGTTCCTATACGAAAGAGGCCGAAGAGTTTCCTAAAATCTTTCACTCTTAAAGGCTACAGTTGCAGCGAATAAGTAGACGAATTTCCGTTGTGTAGGTGATACAAAATTTAATACCGTATACCTTAATGGAGACTACTATAATGTAACTTTTTACCACACACACACACACACACACACACACACACACACACACACACACACACACACACACACACACACACACACACA
>JBCEWB010069293.1:0-13315 GCA_039654565.1 Peronia peronii | reverse complement strand
ACTTCTAAGATTTGTTAACCAGAACAATAATTCAGGAAAACCAAGTAAGTTCCGCGAAACAGAGAGTTTTTAAAAAGGTATACAGTGAAAAACTATAGACTTTTAAACTTTCATCTCTTTTTCTCCCTTTGAAGAAAATGTGACTTATCTGGTTTTTCCACTGGAGTCTTCATATATATATATATATATATATATATATATATATGAATTAACTCTGAATCCTAGTATATATTTTGCTTTTGTCACTGAGTCACTGAGTCTTTATTATCTCTCCATGTTCCTTTCATTAATGCAGATTGGCTGTCAAGGGAGACAATGCTGTCTTAACCACCACTGTCTTAATTTTGAGGATGTGCCTCCCTTGCTTAAACAACGCGTTACACAATGGAGACGGGTACTTCATAGACAAACTGCACGATAAATAGGTGAAAAATGGTCAATAATTTTGTTCATAGTATACAATCCGCCAAGAATCTCTCACTCTCTTCCCCCTTTCTATTTCTCTCTCTCTTCTCTCTCTTTCTCTCTCTCTCTCACTCACCGTTCATCTCTCTTTACTACTCTCTCAATCTCGTTCTCACTGTCTTCTCCTTCATCTCTCTCTCTCTCTCTTTCTCTCTCTCTGCTAATCTGCTCTTCTCCTCTTGTTTGTGTGCTTCCTCCCCCCTCCCCCCCCCTCCCATCTTTTTCTTACTCCTTCTCTTTGTGTTTGGTTTCAAATTATTTTTTAAGATCCGTAAGTCATCTATCTATATGTATTTCTAGTCATATCCCATCATACACACACACACTGTCTTTTTCTCTCTCTCTCTCTTTCATAAGATTGTTTGAGTGTAACTGTGTGACATTATGACATTTTTTTTTTAGTATGTAATTAATAGAAAATTCACCAGAAATTTGAGGACAGATATATTTTGAATCAGATTCTCCTTTGTCAATTTCAATGCCTCTTCAAACAAAGCCGTTGCATGTTATCACTATTTAATCGATGTAAAGGATATTTTTAAAAAATGTGCCCACTCTTTAAATGGCAATAAATGCATTGTTTACTGGATAAGAAACAAATCTAATAATGGTCAGATGCAAAAAGAATAATGTCCTCACTCTTTAAATAACAACGAAAAATGCCTTATATTATTTATTGACTCACAGATAGGATTGGTGGTTAAATGCAGAAATATATGACATGTTTACAAAATATGTTAAAACTGTAAACCACAGCTGACATTAATTTGATGGGGCGGGGCAGGGAGACTGGGCGGGAGTCATCTGTATTCTGTAAGGACATAGACAAAATGAGAACATTATTAGAAGTGATGTTCTTTCTTTTTAAAAATAATTATAAGCTATTAGGCATGGCGGTTTATTTAATTGGCTCTGTTTGTTCATCGAACATCGGTTCTATCATTAAATCATTTCCTATGGGATTGTCCTTCAATAATAAAACACAGCAGTTATGCAATAACAGCCATAGTGGTGATATCATATCAGAAATGGACTATGTTGCAAAGAGCCTAATTAACCTTATGTCCACTTGATCCCGCAAGAGATACTCTGTGCCAACATTTATTTCAAGCCTACTCTGGGGAGGTGCAATAAATTAAGTCCACTATTGGACCAGTCATTCTTGATACCAGTTGCAACAACAACAACAACGACAACAACAACAACAACAACAACAACAAAAGCAGGAAATTCTCTAAAAACTATACTATGGGTATTTCTTACAAGTTAGTCCTCATCACCTGCCAACTTTTTCAGAGCCACGAGACAAAAATCGCCTCTCCCCTTTCCCCCCTCCCCTCGCCCACCGCTTTCCTTTTGTCTTCTGAGATAAGATAACCATTTCTCCTGGAATGATCACGTTCTCATAAGCTGTTTAGCATAGGCTCTTCTGTCTCCACAGGCTTTTACTGGGTCCTCCTCATACCAGTTTCTCTATGAAAAGAAACACTGTACTCTTCTAATTCTTTACTCTGTCTGCATAGTCAGCGATGAGAAGGAAATAATGTTGCTTAATCCTTTTCCTGCCAAGTTAGTCTAAAAGGCGCATAAATGTCTATGTAAAGTCCGTAAGAACCAGACAGAAGCTTTTATTTAAAGGAAATACAGGAAGTTCCTGATGTTAGTAAAGAGCTGCTCAATATATCATAACTAATAGGACAAGATATTTACAGAAAATTAAACAGTTAAACACTAGCCTTAGTTGTCCAGCCCCCAGTTTCGTGAGCGTCATCATATATAGGAAATAATGATAGACTTTCATATTGCCGGATGCTATAAATGCTGTTAGTAAAATAAAGATGGCATCTCTCTCTCTCTCTCTCTCTCTCTCTCTCTCTCTCTTGGATTGCACTTGGATCTACCAGTTGTATAGAAGGGGATTGGGAGGGGAAAGGGGGGGGGGGGGGGTGGTGAGAGGTGGGCTGGAGATGATTCTAATTCTATACTTGCTAGGACCGTGTTGCCATGCCAATCTTGATGAAAAAGAAAGAAAACGCATCTTTATACTTACTGGAACTTATCAAAATACATCTGTCTTATAGTTTAGTGTAAAGGAAACTCCAAAAACAGCTCCTAATTGCTAGTGTCTGAGCTAATTGCGTTAGTGCTATTAGCTGTTGTTGCCGCTCTCCGTTTTAAGATTATCTAATTTCTAACACTGATATATTTTCATCGGTGACTATCGGTATCTAATGGAACCCGCCCCAATAATCTAAGGCACCATATCAAAGGCAAGATAACAGTCTTGACGATTGCCAAAAATGTTCTTTTTATCTCTTCACTTGCGACCAATACATGCCATCAAGAATGACCTAGTGATTTAATTAAATAAATTTACCGTATAAATCCTGTGCAGTGTGTAGTACTATTACTAATGTGTGGGCTGGCACATGAGCGAGAGCTTGGTGCAGAGATCTAGAGATCTATTTAGTTTAATTACTTCAATTCTTCTGTGTTTTTCTAGGAACCTCCACCAGATTGATAGCAAAGGGTGGATTCCGATCTGTATGAGATTCTGGAGCTTTACAATTTGTATAAAAAGTACAAAAAACTTAAAAGAAAAGCAAGATATTGGATACATATTATCAACCAAAACAGAAATAAACTGGGACCCCACGCACAACTATTGCCTAAAACTAAAAGACGATGACACCAAATTTCAAAACTATTGCAGAATGTCAAAAGGCTTTTCAATGAGCTTCTCAGTGAAATAAAGGATGACATAACAAAGGAGGACACACGCTACAGATAAGCCATAAAGGCTGAGTTAAAATTAATGCTCACCCTAAGGTTTGTAGTAAGATATACTTACAACTTTATTTATACCCTTTTGAGTTTTGTTCTGTTAAATTACATATCACATTCAATAAGAAGAAATGGATAAATCAAAGGGGCAAAAATAGAACTACCAAGATGGGTTGACGTCAAACTAGAATTTACTTTAAGCGAGTTGACATTAAGAGGACTGCACTGTAGCTATATGCCTGGAATGTTATTTTACTGTTGCAATTATATATTAAAATCTTGATATGCAGTATACCTTGATACTGTATACCTTTATATTTGTTTTAAATCAGTTATTTCAAGGTTCTTCTGTAGTTGCTCATTTTTCTGCTTGTTGGCATTTTTTTTTTCAATGTTGATGTTTATCTTATACCATTGATGTTTATCTGGGTATTTTGATCGATTTGTTACGGTGCAGATGTTAATGCTGAAGTCAGACAGGATGACCACATTCCTTTCATCGTCATTATTCCAAGCACCGCCTAATCCCTGCCACTACAACAAATAAACTTTCTCATCATCATCATCATTCCAAGCACCACCTCAATAGCTGTTGCCACCATAAATAACTGACGAGGACAATGTACATAGCATCATTTACCGCCATAACTTTACTGCAATGTACTGATACTACCACGTTTATCACTATCACAAAGCCACAACTAACACTAGCATTATCACACCACACCACATAGATCTTCACCAATGCCTCATCATTAATTATGACAAACACACACACATAAAAAGTCTATCTGCTTTCTTGCACTGATATATTTCATCAAAGAATACCGATCCCTCAAAGGACCGCTCCTAATAATCTAAGCTATCATACCAAAAGCAGGGTAACAATCTTCAAGGTAAACAAAGATAGTCGTTCTATCTCTTTATTTGTGACGGGGGTATGTGATTAAAGATGCCGAAATTTGACAACCTACGCTTCTCCCTTTCAAGACTATCTCCTCTCTTACACTGATACATTTGATCAGTGAATATCGATCATTCAAAGAATAGCCCGCAATAATCTAAGACATCAGATCAAAGGCAAGATAACAAACTTTAAGATAGTAACAGATGGCGTGTTTATCGTTTTATGCGATTGAAAATGCCTCATTTTCACAATTTACTACTCTCCCTTTCAAGACTATCTCCTTTCTTACACTGATACATTTGATCAGTGAATATAGATCAACAAAACAACCACTCCCAAAAACTTAGGGCATCATACCAAAGGCAATATAACAATCTTCAAGACAGTAAAAGATGGGGGTTGTTTTTCTTCATCTATGAGGGGCCCATGCGATCCCTGATTTTGACGACTTACCGCTTTCCATTTTAGTACTTTCTCCTTTCTTACACTGATAGAATTGATCAGTGAATATCGATCCCTGAAAAAAATCACTCGGAATAACCTATGGCACCATACCAAAGGTAATATAAGAGTCTTCAAGATAGCCAAAGATGGGTCTTCTTTCTCTTCCGAAATTTGACAACTTACCGTTCTCCGTTTTAAGACTCTGTAATTTCTGACACCGATACATTTCTTCAGTGAATATCAGTTTCTAAGAGAACCACTTGCAATAATCTAAGACATCATGTCAAATTCAAGATAACTATCTTCAAGACAGTCAAAGACGATTATTCTATCTCTTGATTTGTGAGGGGAACATGCGATTAAGCATCCCTATTTTTTGACCACTTAATGCTCTAATTTTTAAGACAATCTCCTTTCTTACACTGACAGATTTGATCATTGAATATCGATAGCCAGTGTAACAATAACTAATAACCCAAGGCACCATACCAAAGCCAATATAAGACGCTTCAACATAGTCAAAGATGCGGCTTCCTTCTTTGTGATTGGCGCATGCGATTAAAGATGTCGAAATTTGACAGCTTACTACTCTCCTTTTTAAGACTATCTCCTTTCTCACAATGATACATTTGATCAGTGAATATCCATCCGTAAAAGAACCACTCGCAATAACCTAAGCAATCATACCAAAGGCAAGAGAACAATCTTCAAGATAATCAAAGATACTGGTTCTTAAAACTTTCTCCTCATTTGTAAGGTCGAATGTGATTAAAGATAACTAATTTTGACAATTTACCGCTCTCCGTTTTAAGACTACCTCCTTTCTTACAGCGATACATTTGATCAGTGAATATTGATCGCCCAATGGAAGCACAACTAATAAGATAAGGTTCCATACCAAAGGCAATATAAGAATCTTCAAGATAGTCAAAGATGGGGGTCTTTCTCGTCATTTGTGAGGGGCCCATGCGATTAAAGAATTTAATTTGACAAGTTACCGCTCTCCGTTTTAAGACGATCTCCCCTCTTACATTGATACATTTGATCAATGAATATCGATCCCTAATAGAACCACTCGCAATACCCTAAGCAATCATATCAAAGGCAAGATAACAATCTTCAAGAGAGTCATCAAAGATAATCGTTCTATCTCTTTATTTGTGAGGGGCGCATGCGGTTAAAGATGTCTAATTTTGACCACTTACCGCTCTAATTTTTAAGACAATCAAAGTCTACTTTCTTACACTGACATATTTGATCATTGAATATGGATCGCCAGTGGAACCACAACTAATAACCTAAAGCACCATACCAAAGCCACTATAAGAATCTTCAAGATTTTCAAAGATGACGCTTTTTTCTTTGTGACTGGCGAATGCGATTAAAGTTGCCGAAATTTGACAGCTTACAGCTCTCCTTTTTAAGACTATCTCCTTTCCTACAATGATATTTCCATCTGTACAGGAACCACTCGCGATAACCTAAGCAATCATACCAAACGTAAGACAACGATCTTCAAGATAATCAAATATGGGAGCTCTTTCTCTTCAATTGTGAGGTGCGCATGTGATTCAAGATGCCTAATTTTGACAATCTACCTCTCTCCGTTTTAAGACTATCTCCTTCTTACACTGATACATTTGATCATTGAATATCCATCGCCAAAGGAACCACAAATAATAACCTAAGGCACCATACCAAAGGCAACGTAATAATCTTCAAAACAGTCAAAGATTTGGTTTTTTCTTTTAATTTTTGAGGGGCGCATGCGATTGAAGATTCCGAAATATAGCATCTTACCGCTCTCCGTTTTAGGACTATCTCCTTTCTTAGTCTGACAAATTTCATCAGTGAATATCATTCCCCAATAGATCAACCCGCAATAACCAATGGCACCATATCAAAGGCAATATAACAATCTTCAAGATAGTCAAAGATAGGTCTTCCTTCTCTTCATTTGTAAGGGGCGCATCCGATTAAAGATGGCGTAATTTGACAACTTACAGCTCTTTAAGATTATGTAATTTCTTACACTGATATATTTGTTCACTAAATATCGATGATTAAAAGAACCACTCGCAATAATCTAAGGCATCATACCAAAGGCAAGATAACTATCTTCAAGATAGTCAAAGATGAGCGTTCTATATTTTGATTTATGAGCTGCGCATGCGATTAGACATCGGTAATTTTGACCACTTACCGCTCTAATTTGTAAGACAAGCTCCTTTCTTACTGTGATATATTTCTTCACTGAATATCGATCAATAATAGAAAACTTGGAATAACCTAAGAACCATACCAAAGGAAGATAACAATCTTCAAAGATAATCAAAGATGGGAGTTCTATCATTTCTATCTCTTCATTTGTGAGGGGCGCATGCGAGTAAAGATACCTACTTTTCACAGTTTACCGCTCTCCCTTTCTTGACTATCTCCTTTTTTTACACTGACACATCTGATCACTGAATATCGATTCCCGAGTAGACACTCGCAATAACCTATGGCACCATACAAAACACAACATGACGATTTTCAAGACATTCAAAGATGAGGGTTCTTCCTCTTCATTTGTGAGGGACGTATGTTATTAAATATGCCGAAATTTGACAACTTAACGCTCTCCGTTTTAAGACTACCTCTTTTCTTACACTGATACATTTCATCAGTGAATATCGATCCCTAAAAGAACCACTCGCAATAACCTAAAGCATCAAACCAAAGGTAAGATAACATTCTTCAAGACAGTCAAAGACGTCGGTTTTATCTTTTCATTTGTGAAGGGTGTATCCGATTAAAGATGCCTAATTTTGAAAATTTACCGCTCTCCGTTTTAAGACTATCTCCTTCATACACTGATACATTTGGTCAGTGAATTTTGATCGCCAGTGGAACTACAAAAACAAGCTAAGGCATCATACCATTTTGACACTACCGCTCTCCGTTTTAAGACGATCTCTTTTTTTACACTGACACATTTGATCAGTGAATATTGATCGTCAGTGGAACCACGACTAATAAATATAGGCACCATACAAAAAGCAATGTAAGAATCTTCAATATAGGTAAAGATGGGGGTTCCTTGTCTTAATTTGTGATGGGTGCATGCGATTAAAGATACCAATTATGACAATTTAATGCTCTCTGTTCTAAGATTATCTCCTTTCTTACACTGCTACATTTGATCAGTGAATATCGATACCTTGCAGAAACACTCGCAATAACTCAAGGCATCATGCCAAAGGCAGGATAACAATCTTTACGATAGTCAAAGATGGGGGTTTTATCTCTTTATTTGTGAGAGATGCGTGCGACTAAAGATGCGTAATTTTCATATTTTACCGCTCTCCATTTTAAGACTATTTCCTTTCTTACTCTGACACATTTGATCATTGAACATTGATGGCCAGTGGAACCACAACTAATAAGATAAGGCACCATACCAAAGGCAATATAACAATCCTCAAGATAGTCAAAGATGGAGGTTCTATCTCTTCCCTTGTGAGTTGTACATGCCAAGCAAAAGGCCTAATTTTGACAATTTACCGCTCTCCGTTTAAAGACTCTCCTTTCGTACACTGATACATTTCATCAGTGAATATCGATCCCTAAAAGAAGCACTCGCAATATCCTAAGAGATCATTCAAAAGGCAAGATAACATTCTTCTAGACAGTCAAAGATGATCTGCTTTTGACCACCTACCGCTCGAATTTTTAACACTATCTGCTTTCTTACACTGATACATTTGATCAGTGAATATCGATCCTATGAGAACCACTGGTAATAACATAAGGCATCATCTGATAGAGAAGATAATCAAAGAAGGACATTCTATCTCTTCATTTGTCAGGGACGCATGCGATTAAAAATGACAAAATTTGATAATTTACCGCTTTCCGTTTAAGACTGTCTTCTTTCTCACGCTGATACAATTGATCAGTGAATATCGATTGCCTATAGAAACCTAAGACATCATACCAAAAACAAGATAGATAACAATCTTCAACATCGTCAAAGATGATTGTCCATTCTCTGGATTTGTGATTGGCGCATGCGATGAAAGATCAATAATTTTGACCACTTAAAGCACTAATTTTTAAGACTATCTCCTTTCTTACACTGATATATTTGATTAGTGAATATAGATCGCTTTTAGACACTCGCAATGCCCTGAGACATCATACTAAAGACAAGATAACAATCTTCAACAGAGTCAGAGATGATCGTTCTATTTCTTCAATTGTGAGATTACCACTCACCGTTATAAGACTATCTGCTTTCTTACACTGATAGAGTTGACAATTCAATATCGATCCGTAATAGAAACACTCAGAATAACCTAAGGCATCATACCAAAGGCAAGATAACAATCTTCAAGATAGTGAAAGATGATCGTTCTATTTTTTGATTTGTGAGGTTCACATACGATTAAACATCAATAATTTTGAATACTTACATCTATAATTTTTAAGACTGTCTCATTTCTTAATTTGATCAGTGAATATAGATAACTAAATAACTACTGGCAATAACCTAAACCATCATAACTAATTCAGGATAACAATCTTTTAGATAGTCAAAGATGGGGATTCTATCTCTTCATTTGTGAGGTGCCCATGCGATTAAAAATGCCTAATTTTGACAACTTATCGCTCTCCGTTTTAAGACTATCTCCTTTCGTGCCCTGCTACATTTGATCAGTGAATATCAATACCTTATAGAAACATTTGCAATAACCTAAGGCATCATACCAAAGGCAATATAATAATCGTCAAGACAGTCTAAGATCGGGGTTCTATCTCTTCATTTGTGAGATGCTCATGCGATTGAAGATTCTTAATTTTGACAATCTACCTCTCTGCGTTTTAAGACGATCTCCTTTCTTACACTGATACATTTGATCAGTGAATATCGATCGCGAATGGAACTACAAATAATAACCTACGGCGCCATACCAAAGGCAATATAACAATCTTCAAGACAGTCAAAGATTTGGTTTCTTTCTCTTCATTTTTTAGGGGTGTGTGCGATTAAAGATATGGCAACTCACCGCTAAAATTTTTAAGACTATCCCTTTTCTTACACTGATACATTCGTTCAGAGAATAGAGATCAATAAACGAAGCATTCGCAGTTTCGTAAGGCATCATACGAAAGGCAAGATCTTCAAGTTAGTCAAAGATGGGGGTTCTTTCTCTTCATTTGTTAGGTTCGCTTGCGATTAAAGATCTCTAATTTTGATCATTTAAAACTCTACTCTCTTTTTTAAGACTATCTTCTTTCTTAAACTGATACATTTGATCATTGAATATAGAGTAAAAAAAAAAGAACCACTAGCACTACCCTAAGGCAACATACCAAGGGCAAGATAACAATCTTCAAGACAGTCAAAGATGGGGATGTTAATCTTCATTTGTGAGGGGCGCAAGCGATTAAAGATAACGAAATTTGACAACTTACCTCTCTCCTTTTTAAGACAGTCTAATTTCTTACAATGACACAATTGATCAGTGAATATCAATTACAAAAAGAACCACTGGCAATAACATAAGGCACCATAGCAAAAGCAAGAGAAAAATCTTCAAGATCTTTTGATTTCTAATGGGCGTATGCGTTTAAAGATCCCTAATTTTGATCATAACAAATAATATAGCTATAATTTTTAAGACTATTTCTTTTATTACACTGATACATTTAACCAGGGAATATAGATTTCTAAAAGAAACATTTGCAATAATCTAACTCATCATACCAAAGGCGAGATAATAATCTTCAAGGCAGTCAAAGATGGTCGTTCTTTATCTTCGTTTGTAAGGGCCCCATGCGATTAAAGATGAAAATATTTGACAACTTACCGCTCTCACTTTTAAGACTACCTCCTTTCTTACACTGATGTATTTGAACAGTGAATACCCATTCCTGAAAGAAGCGCTCGGAAAAACCTAAGGCATCGTACCAATTTCAATACAGCAATCTTCAAGACAGTCAAAGATGGGGATTCTATCTCTTCGCTTGTGAGGGGCGAATGCGATTAAAGATGCCTAAGTTTGACCACTTACCGCTCCAGTCTTTAAGATTATCTCCTTTCCAAAATGATACATTTGGTCAGTGAATGTGCCCTTATAGACACACACGCAATACCCTAAGGTATCATACTAAAGGCAATGTAACAGTTTTCAAGATAGTCAAAGATGGAAGTTCTATCTCGTCATTTGTGAGGGGCGCATGCGATTAAAGGTGCCTAATTTTTACAACTTACCGCTTTCCGTTTTTAGACTATTTCCTTTCTTCTATTGATACATTTTATCAGTCAATATCGATCGCGAATGGAACCACAATGAATAAAATAAGGCCCAATACTACAGGCAATATGACACTCAATCTTCAAGATGATCAAAGATGGGGGTTCTTCTCCTCTTTGTTGCATGAGGTACGAAGAAGGTGACATAGAATGCTGAAGTTTGGCATGTGACCTACATTTGACACTACATTACCATCCCAGAAGTCATTTTTGATGAAATGTGTTTGTGGAGTCTGTAAAAAGTTGTCCAAAACATTGGATGCCATGAACTTCAGAGCATTTCCTTCCTAGCGGGAAGTCCAAAATATTGGACGCTATGTGTTGTGGTTACTATTTCTATACTTTGAAATAAATTCATTTGAAACGACAGATTAATCATTGAACATCCATGCAAAAAAAAAAAATTAAAATAAAAAAAGCAACAAACAAACAACAAAGTTTAATGAAATACAATCTCTACTTTATTAAAAAATACACTGGAACAGGTTGAGAACGACTAGGCCTACTTATTTTCATGATAGAAAAGGTAAAAACAGTCATCATTTTCATCCTTGCTTGAGATACACAAATACACACTGCATTTTCTTCACATGTAAAAGTCTTTCTCTTGCAATGAAGCCTTTTACATCTCTGACCATCCTTCACATTCATTCTTTTCGAAAAGTGGTCTACTCTGTCATACCTTACATCATTCAGTAATCCTTCGCTGCGAGTGACCTCACAGGAATCTTCGCAGGCATCTGTTTAGCCCGAGATGCTCCGTTGGCAAGAATAAACCGCCTAGCAATTTGTAGCTTGAATGTAGCCAGTTGCATAAAGCAACCGTCTCCTTCAAAGCCCTGTACAATAGCCAAGTATTTGTAACACACAGATCTGTCATATGCATCAAAATGCATTCGTACCATTTTTTCGATTTGAGACAATTTCTGTACAATGCCAACAACATGTCACACTTATCAACTCCTCCCATGTTTTGATTATAGCTTTTAATCAGCCCAGGACAAGGCACCTCGATGTGTTTTTTAGCCTTCCCATCCCACCTCCTAACCCCGTGAGTTGGCTCTACGCTATGCACATTTGATGCAACACAAACAACTTTGTTGTCGAACCACTGACAGATAAGGATTGAGTCATCTGTGTCTGTCCTATAATGGTAATTCCCTCTCCCCTTCTTCTTCATATCCTTCACACAGAGCAGAGGGCAACCCCTTGCTCTGTTTGCTCTGAGTGTACATGTGGCATTTATTTCCACTTCCTTCAATGCCACCAAGAGATCAGGGGATGAAAAGTTGTCGAAATGGGCATACGATCCTTTTTCCTGAATTTTCAGAAGGAGCAAGACAATCTCCCCTGACCTACCAATATTACCAATATTGGTCCCCTGTTCATGTGACTGCAGAGAAGAAGAAGTATCTACTTCTTCTCCGGAAGTCTGCCTTACAGGCGTTCTTCCACTCTCCGTTTCGTCATCCACTCTGTTGACTGGATGGTGGTCAGGAAGATTGTCACCAGCAAACCTAAATTTATGAACATATCCAGATGCTCCTGCAAGTACCCAGAGTTTTAAACGGTATGATTTGCTTATCTACAAACACATGAATTTCACGCTCTGCATACTTTCTGAAGTTGTGGTTCAGCTTCGCTAAAATTGGCCTAACCTTATGATGCCTATCATACACATCTTCCCCTTTCTGTTTTTCCAAGTTATTGTCATTTGCAGTGAAGAAGAGAGAAAATCTCCTCAAACCAGTTAACTGTCATGTTGTCGGCAACAATGTCCTGTCTAGCGTTGGGAGACCTGTACCAACGTCTGAAAGGCAAATCTATCACACTCATCAACAGACAAATACCAATAAAATTCTCATTTCTTGGACAGATATAGGATTCACTTTCACTCATGAAGTTGCAATTCTTAGTCGGTTTGACTCAAAGGTAAGATGGTCCCAGATATCATCATTAAACAACACACTGAACATCAGTAGGGGTATCTTTCCTTTTCAGCCAGACCTCTTGATGTGAGTCGACTCTCTGGATTCGCGTGTTCAGGGAGGTCCTTTTTTACCCAGTGCTAGGTACGGGTAGGTCTGTGGGGAAAAAACAACAACAATTTTTCAGACTGGCATGATACTGATTTGTTTGTATGTTTGTTTCCTTAGGGTTGGGGTTTTACGGCGCTTCAGCACGATTACAGCTATATTGCGCTTTAAGATATAGTATCTATACGAAGAGGATAGAAGAGATGGTTGACAGACAAAAGAAATGCCACATGTGGTATTCACCCATTGGAGGAATCACACTCCTGCTTGCAGCGAGTCTATTTATATCCCCCGGGCCTGCACGGGGCAGATACTGATTTGTTGACATGCAAATGAAATAAATAAAAAGCATAGGTATGTGACAACATAAAAATCCCC
>JBCEWB010069282.1:0-13315 GCA_039654565.1 Peronia peronii | reverse complement strand
TATCTATCTATCTATCTATCTATCTATCTATCTATCTATCTATCTATCTATCTATCTATCTATCTATCTAGCTATCTGTCTGTCTGTCTATCTATATAGTGTTTTGAACTCCGCTGGAAAACTTTGAGCTTTGCATGCTTTATTAAATTCTATGGATGTAGAAGTGAATATAATATATACGTCTATTGTTCTTGTACACACTGCAACAGTCACTATGTACACATATCTACTAAGACTTGTACTATGAAGACACCAGGTGTCCGTGTTGGCTGTCAGAATTTATATAGATTTAATTATTTTTTTGGAAAGTCTAATGTCAAATGACAATATGTAAACTAAGATAAATACATATTATTAATACGACAATTATTTCGGCACAAAAGAAAGATAGACTTATCTCAAAAGTTCACAGAAATATGTTCGTATTTACAATCATGCCAGCGTTAAAGGGAGGAGGGTGGGGGAACGTCCCGGAAGTGATTTTTTAAAATTATTACAGATAATTTAACATTTTCCATCGAATTCGGCAAGTTAAAAAAAAAAGAAGATTGTTTTCGAATTATTGCCATGGCGACGCCCCGATATTGGATTGTGGTTTCTCTAAAGTGACTGTCTTTGAAATCTGTCTCCCCCGCCAAATATCAAACTTGGTCAACGTGTTGATTGGCATATTATCTAATAAGTTACATACAGTATTTTCAGCTCATCATGTGCAAAAGAAAATTTTCAGGAATTGTTTGAAAATGCCATGAAATGAAATCCAAAGCCTCGATAGCCCAGGAGACAGCCTTTCGGGTTGTCAAAAGAACCGTCGTACCAGACACGCGGGGGTATCGCAGGGTTTCGACCTGAGATACTTTTCTTAGCCAATGACCGGTGAATTCTCCACCTTTGGTCACTCCGGCTCTCTCCTCCTCGTGGCGCAGCTGGGCTACAGTGACATTTTAGAGTCGAAACTGTGGGCAAACAAGAGCGGCCGTATTGCGCCTTCCGCCGGAATTGCTTGGTTACCGCCTGGCGTGGCGGGTAGCTGAACGTTTGACGTGCCGTGGCCAGCTGCGAACCAAAAGAGGAGTGATGGGTTCGGGTGCGCTTGGCAGGGTGGGCCGAAGCTTCGTGCAGGAAGCCCAGTGAATCTGGGCCACATCTACCCTGTGCCTCTGAGGATTGGGAAAAAAAAGCCAGGTTTTTATCCCCAGGACATACACACTAAGTCTACTGGAGACACTGATCCTGTGCGGCAGGAAGAAGCAGAAACAGGATGCACCGGATAGGATCCCACGGTTCTGAATGAGGTTTCCGCCCACCTTTGTGGGACGTGGTGTCGGCGGCTTGAGGCTAATTGCGATGGTACCTCCTCTGGATTAGAGGGACCCTTAGAGAGCGCGAGATCAATGTGTCTCCAAAGTGGAATCGTCGTCCTTATTCTCGGTATGAGCGATCTATCCTCTGTTACCTCGTGTTCTGTGGGTTTCCCTGACGGCCGCCATCCATGACGAACGTATAGCTGGGCCTGGATTTCAGAGAAATAAGAGGAGGGGCGGACTGTCACCAGCAGGTCTTATTGGTATGTGGTAACGTCTGCCTCCCTAAAATGTGGACGCCTAGCCTGGCACTGATGTGGATCTGGACGCGTGGAACCAGCTCAATGAGGCACCCGCTCTTGGTGAGCCTGGGACCTGTGTTGAAATCTCTCCCCTGGGATCCGGGTCACTCTCCTGCCTGCTGCCAGCAGAGAATGATTATTCCTGGTCAGTGTCGATCTCAGCTTGTGCCGTTAACCGGTCTGCCGGAGAAAACTTAAATCTCATTATTGCATACATTTTCCGCCTATACTTGGGGCGACCTACGAACATCTTTCACTTCACCACACGAATACTTTTCGAATAGCCGCCAAGGGCTCTACAGCTCACGGACACCCCATGGATTAGTGATAAAGTGAAATTTCAAAATGTGCTTCTTTTCCATTACAAAACATATTTTTCTCCTATAAACAAAATGTGCGGGGCATACGTACATTTTTTGGTCGTTTTGTGAAAATGAGGTACATGTATATCAAATTTGGTTAGAATCGGTCCAGAATTTTTTTTTTAAAGTAGATTAAAAATAATGATAAAAAAATCTGGTCTTGAGAAAATCACTTTTAAAGTTTTGTTGTTGTTGTTATTGTTGTTGCTCTTGTTGTTGTTGTTGTTGTTGTTGTTGTTTTAAATGAACAATTGACATGGAAAGTCTTTCATTCGGTCTTTAGCCTCAAGACAGATTCCCCCCCCCCCTCCCCCCCAAACATATCTTCACGACTTCGTTGTCTTATTTTACTCTCTCCTGGCTTTTTATTAACATATTTTCTCGAATTTTGCTTTCTGTGCCCTACCGTTGTGAGAGCCGCCATTGAGTCACTTCCGGCTTCTTCTGTGAGCTCAATATCTTTCTCTGCCAAAACCAAGAATGTCTTGACCTTTGTTTTATGGCTGACGGTCCACAACTGTGTTCTGAAGCAACAGAAACAATTGTAGAATTTCATTCTTTATAGGGTTTAGAAGTTCATTTTAGAACTTGGTGAAAGTTTGCACCGATATTTTGCATGATCGTGAGTCTATTTTGCCTCAAAGTGGTCATCCAATGTCCATCCCTGGCGCTGGGTCTCAAGATATTGCTAGACGAGGTCAATTTATAATCAAGGATGCATCCTTTGCCTTATCTGGTCAAACAGTGATAAAATACCACTGCACTCCCACCAGAGGGAGCCAAATCCCGGTTGACAGTATGTAGGCCGGGACATCCGTTAAATGATCATGGGTCAAACAGGTACGAGATAACCTCCACCAGGGAGTTGAAAGACGAATGTAGAACATAACGTCAAACAGGTTAGGGGGGACATATCCACTTTTTTCTTATGCGTGTACTACTTTCTATATTCAGAAAAGGCAAGACTTTTAAGAGAGAACAAAAACCCAAAACTGAAAATTTTGAGCGAAAGCCATAATCAAGAACGCCCCCTCCCCCCGGCCCCTCCTCTTTTTACGGTACTAATTTGGCACTGTCCCATTGACTGTGCTATTATTCTCTACCCAGCCAACCAACCACTGGGCCAGCTGACCGACTGATCGATTGACAAGTATTCAACCAATCAAAGAATGGCCGACCAACAAACAAATAACCAATAAGTCAAGTATCAACCACCTGTACAATCAACCAACCTTACAACCAATCAGGCAAACAATTAATTATTAATTAAACAATCAAAGACTAAAAGAACCAAACAATTAACGAAACAACCCGTTAAACAACTAATAACACATCAGTCAGTCAATCAATCAGCTGATGATTCAATCCATTAACCATTTTTCTTTAAACTCTAAATATTTGATACCCATTTGCTACCAGCATCAAAAGCTAATTTTGAGACTGAACAAAAATTTCTTTACCCAGATTTAATCACTTGAAATTAAGTTTTCACCACTACGATCGGGAAGAATTAAAGAAAGTAGTCCAAGTCTTCCGGTGTGCACGCGGTCAAAGTGAACGTTTCATTTGTGAGTTGTCATAATGGTAAAGACACCGCCTTATCTATTTTATAATGTGCAAAGCTATGCAATTTAAATAATTTGTATTTAGTTCAATATGAATCAATACTGTGCGGCTTTTCATAAGATCTGCGCAGACAATGATAATCACAGCACAGGAGAGATAGAGTAACTTTCCATGAATTTTACTTGATAAGACTCAACACGTTGAACGTTTTCTTTGCCCTGATCTAAGCCTTTCATTATAATGATGTGAAGATTCAGAACGAGTGAAAGAGTGAGTAAGTGAGTGAGTGAGTGATTGACTGAGTGAGTGAGTGAGCGAGTGAATACATGAATGAGTGAGTGGATAAATGAGTAGATTTGTGAATGAATGGGTTTGGGAGAATGAGTGAGTGAGTGAGTGAGTAGGTAAGTGAGTTAGTGAGTTTGTAATAGAGTGAATAGGCGGATAGGTGGATGAGTTAGTGACCGAGGGAGGGAGAGAGAGGTGAATTGGTGAATGTGTTATTGAATGAGTGAAGCAGTGAGTATGTGAGTGAGTGGGTGGGTTTGTGAGTGAGTAAGTTAGTGAATGAAAGAGCAAGCACGTGTGTGAACGACTGGGTGAGAGTAACGAATCAGTTTGTATATAAACTGATATTTAACCATGCATCAGCACGATTACGATCATTTTGTGCCTATTACTACTGCATACGATTACGCAAAAAGGACTGAGCAAATATGTGAGTGAGAGAGTGAAGAAGAGGTGTAGAGATAAAAGATGCCAGTGAAGGAGATGACTAAGTGAGGGGATTACAAAAGGTCAATCAGTCAGCTAATTAGTGATTGAATCAGGGAGTGAGCGAGTAGATGATGGGTTTGTGTGTCCTGATACTGACTGTAATGGAATGAATTAAAAGACTGAGTTATGAGCTACTGCGTGATGGCAATAAGTCAAAGGAAAGAAGAGATACTTGCACTAGAGAATGGAAGTGAGGGCTTATTCTCTTATCTGTGCCATGTATGAGCGTATATGTGATGAAATGTAACCAAGATCCGACCAGCCAAATTGCAAAACAAAACAACCCACAGAAATTTGCATGTCCTAAATTTATTGTCTTTATTCATTATTCATGTATTTGTCTACTTAATTTCATTTTTTATTGAGTCTATCTATGTTTGTTTATTTGTTTTATTTCATTTATTTTGTCCTAAAAGCAAAACAAAAACGTTATGAATATTTGTTTGGTTATTCCAATGAGGCAACACTATTGTTTCCAATTTTATTTTTGCCTGCTCCAAAAAATGATTAAAAAGATACATATATTGGTTCTTGTTTTCTCATTTTGGACCCCCCCCCCTCCCCCCCCCCCTACCTTAAAGCCTTAGCTGTGTCTGTAGATATTCTCTATATTCTATCTTTCATTCATGTAAATAAAATCTACAATCTACGCCTATTTCCTTCCCTCTGTTCATGCCCTTCCCTCCAATCTACCTCCCACCTCCCCTCCCCCTCTTTTCATGTTTTCTTCCGCAACAAAGTTACAGGTCCTGCCCTTTAATGATAACAGGATTATTTCATGGGCAAAACTTGTCAATATCTGCACCAGACTGTGCACCAGATTCCCTAGGCTGAGCGTGCTCTGTGTAAATGACATGGTTGGCCTCAAGATAATCTATAATCATAATATTTTGTGCTCTCATTACAGGACCGCGTACGGTGAAAGGCTGAACTGCACTTGTATATTATGTCAATCCACAATGTGTATCCACCCTCTCCACTCTCCACCCATCCCGTCCCCAACCTTCCTCTTCCGTGCCCACCCTAAACTTTTCAACCGTGTCACACGCGCAGTAATCAGGAGCATTCAAATGTTCCTTATATTACTGATTCGAGATAACCTCTACTAGGAGGTTGAAAGACGTATATAAAACGTAACGTAAATATATTGCTGATACACAAACATGAGAAAAAAAAAATGAAAGAAAGAAAATGAACAACAAGAATCTCTTTGAAGATAAGTTTTTTTTTTTTTAACTGGTTGTCCAAATTTGTGCTCTAAATTTCAATTTATTATAACATTAACATTAAACGGGACATTGAAGGCTGTCACTCAAAGTCCATCTGCCTGAAATGTGTTCAGCGAATCGCACGCCTCACGAAGCAGTTCAATCTTGAAGATAAGATTTAACTCAGGCGAGTTTAACTTTTCATAAATACATGTATGACTTTATGGCTGACAATTAGCAAAACACAGACGTAAATAATTATTTTTCATTACTGCTGCTGTGGTCAATTTAACCAAGGAGAATAACTTTAAATTAACAAAAATAGGCCCTAACCCGTCTCACTTATCGTGCAGAGCGCGGTATAGGTCTATTGTTTGTGGTAGACTTCGTGTTAACTTGAAACTTTCAAAAGGCCTGTGCCTAGCTAAGTGCGTGCTCGACTGATGGTGTGTTCTATGCCATATCACGCCTATTAACCAAAAAGCTGTATCAACTCCTGCTAGGGCTCAGTGGAACATCTCTTTCCAGTGCATTTATCACACATTGAGAGGACACATTGGAGTATCTGTTAAAGTTAAAGGTAAACGGGCGTGAAGGAGCCTGTAGAAAACTAGATTGAAAAACAACTGTCAAGGTGTAATCATCCATAAATAATAATCCTATATAGATATAAATACCGTGGTATCGAAGCTATTCATATATCTAGTTACTCGGAGATCTATATAAATATAAAAATTCGAATCCAAATAATTATAATAGGCCTACTTATACATAAGTTATAGGCTGTGTCCATTGGATCAAGAGTACGCCTAGTGTCTTCTTTCCTTTTTTTTTCTTTTACTCACGTCAAGATCCATTTTTATGCAGGAAATTATAGAACAAAACATTGATTCATTAGTCTTAGCCTGCGTGATACATATTTTCAGATTTAGTAATATACAGCATAAGGACCATACTTAAAAAAATTATGATAAAAACTAAAAATACCGGCCTGTATTAAAGGACTTTTCATCAGTAGGACATCTTAATAGAATAGATAGATTTTCATAATTGCATTATTGAGTGATTTTTGTTTCTTGCTGCTGTTGTTGTTGTTTTTCTCTCAATCATTTTCACTCATAGTTTACTTACATCACTTTCATTCATTTGGAGAAGTGCTTCCTGTATTCACAGTATGGAAGCATGAATTCCATGTAAATCTTTAAATAATTTTCTGTAGAATTATAGAAACTTGATAGGAAGCATCCATCATTGATTCATGTTCAGAGTTTTTCATCACTTCCATTAGAAAGATGGCAGCAATTCCAGATCCAAATAAAGTGGTCTACCAATATCTTGGTAGCTCTGGACTGCGAGTGGCCAATCTGTGTTTAGGAACATTGACGTTTGGAGAAAATCAAGTATGTGTTTTAAGGATTTATTTCTTTGTATTCTGCAATATTCATTTCTATCCTGAATCTGTGATAAGTAATAGGTCAAAATATGAAAACATTTTTTTTTTTGGAAAAAAATTAACCATTAATCCTAATGCTTCAAATGCCCCAGATTATCTGCAAACCTCATGAAAAAATCTGCACAACTGAGATCATATGTGGAGAGTGATTTATGCCTATTTATGGGTCTAGATTGATTATATTACATATGGCATCTGAGCGCAATTTTCAAGATGATTCCTTACTTTATTCACTGATTCGTAATTACAATTAGTTTTCAGAACTCCATTTTTTCTTGTTCTATGTACATCTTTGTATTATTGAGAAGTGTTACTAAATCAGAATCCTTGGCGTTGCAGGTATTATTGAATTGATTTTTTTTTCTGTATTTATTTTATGAACTTAGTTCGGCATGCCTGGTCAAAGCAATGAAGATCTGTCCCATCAAATTCTCAATCGCTACAGAGAATGGGGAGGCAATTATGTAGATACTGCTGATTTATATGGCCATGGCAATTCAGAGGCTATTATTGGCAAATGGCTGGAAAAGTAAGATTTTTTTCCAGTGCTTCCACTGTTTCTTTACATTTTTCACTGCACATTTAAACAGGAGAACAATCAGGCAAAGTATGTGTTTTTTTATATTTCTACCCTTTAGAAACTTATACCAATTTCATAAATTGTTCCATTGACGTGTCCACAAACATTATTTTAATATAAGGTGACAAGAACGCCATGTAAATTTTATTTTGAATTTGAATTTACTCTCATCTATACTTACAATACATTTTTGAGGGCACATTCTTTTGGCTTGCCATACTAAATGCTACAAGTAATAATTTGTTTCAGAGACAAGTTAACTTTAAAGAAGATTGTTTACTCTGCCAGTAAGTAGATTAAATTTGAAATAATATTTCTAAAATGAAAGATCTTCCTCCACAGTCAACCAAGGGAAAATTTTATCATTGCCACTAAAGTTGGGGTAAATATGGGCACCACAGAAGACATTAACAATATTGGTCTCAGTAGACGTCACATCACTGAGAGCATTGACAAGAGTTTGAAGAGACTACGCACTGACTACGTGGATCTATATCAGGTGTGGAAAAGTTGATGGTTCTAAACTAATTAACAAATGTTATCACTGGAAATTTTTTTACCCTTTGCTTTGGCTTACATATATGAGAATGAATCATTACTGACATGTCTGTTTTTCTGATCATTTCATGTAACTTTTATAAAAAAAAAATCCCCTGTATTTCAGTGTGTTTATTTCTAGACTAAGTCAAGAGATCTGTAGCATGACTGTAGCAAGGCCGATTACATAGACACTACTTTCGTTTTTCAACATCAGTATAGATTATAATAAAGCAACGCTCAGTGAATCATATAGGCCTCTTAGATGCCACTCTTGTTATCAGTTCCTATTAAAAAAAACACATTTGACCCATTTAACTGTAGTACTTCACCATGAATGATAACACATTACTCTGAATATACCTGCACCTCATAAAAAGCACTCAGTATTAAAGTTTGTACCTCAAACTAATATAATTTTGATTCAAGTGTTGTTGCATATGAGAACTTAACAAATCAGTGAAATACCTCAAGAACTTTAGTTTGTGTGACAGTTAATGTTATAGAAAGAGATTACAATTTGTTTAACGAAGATAACTTTGGAGTAAGAAAATAACCCTGGCGTAAAAGAATAATGTCCTAGTCGCCAATATATCAAAGAGGAATGAAAATAAATTTATCTACTTTCAATATCAATAATCTTAAAACTAATATCAGTTCAATATAAAGAGAAAGGAATGTACAGCTTAGTATTATTAAGAGTTTTATATCTCTGCTGCAAAATAATGAGAAGTAACATATTACAAAACTGCATTTCTATCAATTTTATTTTATTTAGTTTTGCTTACAGCAGTTCCAGCTAGAGAGGTCTTTTTTGTACATTTCAAACAGCCAGACTTCTTTTGCAAAGACAAAAGTATTCTTTAAGTCCACTAACTTATCATAGCAAAGAAATATGACTAGGAGAAAGACACTGGAAAAATCTATTTTTTAAAAAATGTCAATGATACAATTTTACATGATTGGTAGTCACCTGAAATTTGTTGACAAAATGAGGTGGACTGTAATTTGAAGGATCACAGCACAGAGGCAAACTTTCACGCAATTGGGGGCATTGAAAGGTTTTAGCAATTTAACCATTATCACATCAATTTATATAAGAACAACAATGATAAAATAATAAAAAACAACAACAAGCAAACAGAAATTTTTTATACTTAAATGTTTTTATTTATTATGGCTTGTTATCAAATAGCATTTTCATTTGGTACCCCTTATCTCATTGTGACAATGTCACACTAGACTTTAACCCTTCTGTACCAAATTTGGCATATCTTGGTGCAGAAGAATTAAAGTCTAATGTGACATTGTCTCAATGATTTTGGGGGTGTAAAAATAGTTCCCTACAAAGATAAATATACCAATTATGTAAATTTTAAAAAAAATAAAAAATGATTACTTCATATCTGACACAAATTTGCACAATATAGAGCAATATTATTTGTTGAGTAGCAATGATAGGTGAAAGATGAGTATCATTGAAAAAATTAATAAAACCATATAGCGGGCACATCTAGAAGCAATAAGGGCCATGAAACTAGGTCAGGTCAAAGCACATGCAGACGCTATAACTGCTTAATCATAATCCTAATTTCAGCCATTAGCTGTTTAATTATATGTTTATTCTTGTTTGAAAATTTCAGACCCATATTTGGGATGATGCTACTCCTCTGGAGGAAACACTGCGCACATTAGATGACCTAGTTCGTGCAGGCAAAGTTCGCTATGTAGGAGCCAGTAATGTGACAGGATGGCAGATGCAGAAAATTGTGGACACCAGTGAGAAACTGGGATTGAATCCTCTTATCAGTCTGCAGGTGAGAAATTTCATTCTCTTAAAAAATTTGCTAAAGAATTAGAAATAGAACCAAATTATCTATGTTTGAAATGCCTGGTTAATACTGTGTATTTTGAATGTTCTGTTTGCTTTGTGGAAGAACTGAAGATTCTTAACAGATTTTAATTTTAATAATAAAATCTGCTGACTTTTCTCTTTGTGGCAATGCATAAACAATCTGATAGAAGCATGGTGTAACTTCATTTTGAAATTGGAATTATTTTTTTTTGTCTATTCCTGTTCCTTTTTCTTTTCTTTTGGTTAATTTGGTCTCCAGCAACAATACAGTTTGGTCAGCAGAGACTCAGAACTGGAACCTTTCCAAGTATGTAAAGCTGCAGGCATTGGAGTCTTACCATGGAGCCCATTGAAGGGGTGAGGATACAAGTGAACTTGAGAACATTTTCAGTTTATATAATAATTCAGTGTGCATCTGTTGTTGTCATTAAAGTGTTTACATAAGTAAATGGTTGTTCACAAAGTCATATTGTCAGATTATGCTTTTTAACTGTGATCGACATTTTTCGACTAGTACCTCCTTACCAGCTGTCAATATGATAAAGGGAAACAGCTGTATTGCTGACTGTGATCTACTGATATATTAACCGATACATATACATGACATATATACTATATATGTCCAGCAATGAATTTGCATTCATGGATGTCCTAGTGTGTGTCTAGCATTATGTGGTTAGCATTAGATTGGAGTCACGAATTAAAAATATATTTACAACGAAACAATAATAATAATGTCGAGCCAGTACATGCATTCCAGCCGTCCAGACATAAATAAATAAATAAATAAATAAATATTTCCACTGGCTAATTTGGGGTGTCCAGGGAATGAGCCATTCTTTCAGCCAGCTTTCCTTTGCGAAGTACATGAGGAGTAGAACAAGCATTACCAGGAAGGAAAAAAAATCACTTTTTATCTTGTTATTTGAAACACATGATGCAATAAATTATTTAAAAAATTATCACGAAATGAAAAAAAAAAAAAACAGTTTTATCATATGGTGAATCTTTCGGAATTTTCTGTTACTCGTTTTCACAAAATAAACGCAAAAGTGAGTTTTTCCTTTTTCTTTTTTTCAGTACTTGTGTTATACCTCTGGTCCTTTGCAAAGGGAAATAATTTGGTTGACGGTCAAAATGGCTCAATTTCTTTTTCCTCAGGGGTTTTGGTTGTCTGCTGGAATTATCCCTGTCTTTGTTTATTTCATTTTATTTATTACTTGACAAGTCAAGCAGATATGTCTCTCCGATGTCAGGCTGGAAATATCACAATAAAAAATTTACAGTCAATAGTACAGTAGCAACAAAACTACAGTTATGCTTGTATCCTCTCATCTTATTCCCCGTCTTAATTTATGTGGTGGTTTAAAACTGAATATCTCACGACTTCAGTCAGTGGGCCTGAGCAAGGAATGAAATTATTTCATTCATAGATTTTGTTTCTTATTTCTTCCTTATTTCATACACTTTGTTCTTAGTCCAAATATATCAGTTTCCAATTAATTAGATGAAAAATATTTAGAAAATCTTTAGACAGCTTGCCTGGATGAAAGATCAGGACTTCAACATTAAATAATGATATAACTTGCCATGAACTAGATTCACTTGCAAAATACTCCACGACATTTCACAAATTTAATTTCATACTGCAGAGGATAATGTACAATGGTTGATGCTGAGGATTTTTAAGAAAGAGCATGTAAGAAGTTTCTCTTATTTTGCTCATGTAGCCTGCATGATATTTTCTAATCACTCTTATGGTCCATTTTGAAGTGTCAGTATCTGAGATTGATGTAGTCAGCTTTGAACTCCTTTTGTATTGCAAACAAGGTTTCCTTATTCTCCAAATTTTGCCCTGGCAACCACAATTTTATCATCCCTTGAAGGAACAACAAAGGAAATCCACTCTAATTTCTGTGATATAGTATGATTTCTCAGAGCATGAGGAAACCGTGAAGGATTGGGCTTGAGCCCTATTATGTCAGACCAGTTTGAAACATCCAAGAATCACACTAAAAATTGTGGTCTTTGAAGCAGTTTACAAGAAGGTAATATAGTGAATGGCCAACATGTTACATCATGTGCTTGCTGTTATTGCATCAACCGGAATCAAATCAAAGAGACTGGGTCAGCTTTATCCATAACGATACTTTTGTTTGTAATTAAATATGTTCCTTTTGTTACATGATTGTTTTTTTTCTATATTCATAATTAAATCAACCAGTACATACATGCAACAAAACAGTATATATCACCATGCAGTGGAACTGTTTGGCTTTATTTGCCTGAAAGTAAAACGGAATTTTGGCCAAAAAAAAAATTATAATTTTATATTGTTATTTGTTATGCCACCATGCAACAAATCAATATATCAGTTTTTAAATTGTTTGGGAAGATGAAAGCAATGAGGTGAAAATTACTTTCTATGAAAAGAGTTATTTTATTTTCAGTATTTGGATTCAGTTTTATTTTTTCTTATTACTAAGCCTATTAGAGAACTCACAATATTCATGGTGGATTTTTTAAAATATATGGATTGACGCAACCCGACATTAGCTGGCCACTCAGAGTGTATAGCAAGCATATGCATTTTAAATTCGCCGTTGGTGTTTTAGATTACTTAGGTTACCGTTACTCAATGAAACCGAGTTTGCTGTTAGTTTCTCTTTGTTTAGATATTTAATTTGATTTCATTCAGCCATTTATTATTTTTTGTTTGTTTCTTATTAAGACAATTCGGGATATCCCAACTATTCACCAGTTAGACGAGCAGAGATAGAGGTGTGCATACAGTACTTATATGAACATATTTTGAACAGATTTTTAAAAAAATATTTAAAATCACCGCTCCATTTTTTTCCCAGACGTACTCTTAAAAATGCGATGAGTAAATGGATAACGGGAATAAAGTAGATGACATCTTTTAATTTAATCATGATGGCTAGGCTATAAATCTTTCCACATCGGTTCTCTAACTCCATGTGGCAATTTGACAGCCAAGAAGTGTCTAACAACAGCTGATTTGAGATCATTGCACATAACAGCTATAGGCTGAACCGGTACATGCAAATGTTTTTGCCTTGGCCATTCAAATTAAGTATTAATTTAGGGGAACTGCGTTGATAACTAACACTACAAAATATTGAATGCTTTGTCAATTCGTTTGGTCTAGAAATAAAAAATAACTAAAATTTGACATGAAAACAGCATGTACAGACATTTATAAGCTTTTGATGGCATTACTGCTAACCACAGGCTGGCATAATTTTAGAGGATACAGCATCGTTGGTAATTTTGTAAACGTGAATTAAAAATGTCTTTGTTTTTAACTTCGATGCACGAGGGGAAAGGAAAAAAAAAAGATTTTTTTT
>JBCEWB010069271.1:0-13316 GCA_039654565.1 Peronia peronii | reverse complement strand
CAAGAAAATGTGTGCATTTTCAGGCTGTTTATAATCGATAAATCGAATCAACAATGCAAGCATGTAGATCTACAACATACTGGCCCTGAAAAAAAAAAACGATATTTAAAAACATAGCTTTTTATTTTATATAATTCGGTTAATTGTATAGCCAATGTACTGTACAATGTACCCATACGTATCGTTGCAGTGATGATGCAGTGAAGGCGGTGGTAGAGCCGATGATATAACGAACGGCGGGAAAATGGAGACGTACCGGTGGGGAGCGTTGTAGTGTGATGGTCGTGGGGGAGGGGGAGGGGCCTTACGTCAGTAAAGACAAGCTCAGCCCATCTATCCCCTTTTTCTAGCTGCTATATAGTGAGCCATTACGGGAGAGTGACTATCACGGCTGTGCGGACACAGGAGGAGATCTAGGGATCTATTATGTGACAAGGCGCATAATGCGAGGGTTTATAGGTCAGCTGGACACTCCCTTTGACTGAACACTTTTCCCTTGAAGATGTTTCGAGAAAATCACCTTTTAGTTTTACGATTTCTCTTTCAACCTGTAGTTAAAATGCAGGTTTTACAGAATGGAGTGATGCAATGGGCTGTCCTTTATAATAATGGAGAGGTATAACTAAATAGGAGGGGATATAATATTAAACTGAGATGGAAAGTCGTTTGGTCAAAATAGGTGAGAATTGATGGGGAGATGACCGCTGTGTGAATGAACTGCCCAGTGGTGAGGACAGACACGGAAAGAGGCAGGGAGGCGAGAGATCATCCTGGATTGATGACGTGGAGACCAAACAGCTGCACCAACAAAACATGTGGCTGTACAGGCTGATTGTGCCCTCAGAGTTGTGGCTTGAATATCCAAGGTTCGTCACAGTGCTTTCGTTTGCAACTCTAACATTGTAAGTAGACACTTTCGCTGGTAAACCAAGGTTTCTTTATTGAATGTTATCCATGTTCCAGAAGTGACAGTTTAACTCTAAGACAACATAAGACATATATTTTCTTACGATATTAAATGCTATTCGGAGAGGTAAACGAATACAATCTATGAGAGATCTTTTGAGCAGACCGACCTCTTGACACTTCAGAAGTTCATTATAATATTTTGTTAAGTTAATTTACCATTTTTAGCTGTTAGACATGGACAAGAATAAATGTTCAGACGATAAATTGTCAAATGAGATTTAACGCCCATAGAGTTCAAGTAGCTCTTTTTTGGCCTTTGATCATTTCTTATATCTGTAACGGATAGGACGTTACTTCATCGACTGTGTTCAGATATAAAACAACTGTACCTGTACCTCTAGATAAGATCTAGTCTTAGTATTATCGCACAATATTTGGTAAACTGTATAATCTTTGAAAATGGAGATTGTTGGCTCATTCAAGTATGAAGAAATAATAGATACATGATGGATCATAAGATTTCAGATGAAGTCTACAACCTTGATGTTTCGAAAAAGTCTCGTTCATTATTTATGATTATTATTTTTATTATTATTATCCTAATCATAATCTTTTTCTTCTTCTTCTTCTTCTTCTTCTTCTTCTTCTCCTCCTTCTTCTTCCTCTTTTTCTTCTTCTTCTGTTTCTTCTTCTTTTTCTGCTTCTTCTTCTTCTTCTGACTTTTATTCTTTGCAGATAATGCAAACCTTAGTTTGCTAAATTAGTGAATAAATTGCAGACCATGCGAAAATCAGGTCACAGCAGAAATTTATGAGACAGAAATTTGTGTAGCCTTTTGAGATCAATCAGCTTGATAACAATAGAAAACGTTCTGTTTGTTACTGGGGTAGAGATGATCGAACTGTATTGTATACAAGAAACACTTGTATGGATTTTGAAGATTCTCTTCGACAAAAAATTCAACTGATGTATGGTTGTGCTAGGTATAATTCAACACTTAGTCATGAAATTGAAATTTCAAGAGCCCAGAATAGAAACTGTTCTTTCTTATAGTGTCTTTTAATCGACAAATGGAAGATTAGGTGGAATAGTTGAGGCGCATGTGCTTCCCCACAGATAGGTTCTCTTTTTTTTTTTTTCAGGAAACATGTCATCACTCTATCTATATTTGTCTCACACATCCATGAATCAACCAATTATGGTCATCAACATTATCTCTCCCAATAAAATTATACAAACATTATTAAAGAAATATCAGATAGATCTGGCCCCAGATAAGTATTGTTTCCGAAGAGATGGATTTCGAAAAACTAACGAAGAAACAAACAAAACAATATCAATGAATGGAAGTTGATGGAGGTTTAGAGTGAATCTTATCAGACTGTCTGCATGTCATGTTGTGCGTCCTGGTGTATGCCTATAGCAAATGGTTAAAAGGAGAAAGGGGAAAAAAAGTTGTATGGGTTTACTATCATCACTCGGTCGACATATCAACTTGAGATGCAGACATTCACAGAGTTGTACGTTTAAACTTTACCTGATTTACTCCGAAGTAAAATATAGGACATTAAAACCCATTTTTCTTGTCACTTAAACTTGAAGGCCCATTTCATTTTCTGCCTAATGTCCATAGCATTTAGAAGCGCGATAAAATGTTCCGTCTTCAGACTGTTCGAAACTGTGGTTTATTCTTTACTGTACAACAAGCATGTCCAAAGTCCGGCCCGAGAGCCAATTGTTCATATTTCCACGGGCCCGCAGTCTGTATGATGTTTCAAATGAACCAAGACATGTTTGTTCTTCCGGAAAGTTTTCCAGTCATACTTTCTCATCATTTTACGTAGTCTTCAAATATGAAAGGTATAATGATTTGGGTAAAAGCTTGTTTAGATTTATTTGTGTTCTGTGTGAAGAAATGAAAAGTATGCCATTTGCAATAAGAATTCCATGAAATAGATCACTTGCATTGAATGCTAATGAGTCAAAGAATGTTAGGCTATATGGTCGGCCCCCAGATATTTTCACCTCACCAAATTTGGCCCTCTTTGCAAACAGTTTGGACAGTCCAGCTGTACAATTTACAGGAAAGTTATAGTTCACTGTGGGTGGTTTGCCAGACTGCAATATTTCAGATACGGGTCAAGACAGAGGTGGAGATGAAAGAAAGGCAGAGTCCCCCCTCCCCCGAAAAAAAAGAAAACAGTCCAAAAACGCGGAGCCCACTAGGAAAGTGTTGCCGAGGCCCTTCGTTTCCAACAGGATCAAATGGACTAACTGAAGGTCTAAGATAAAAGGCTGCAAAAGTTTGAACTCAACTTCGATTTCTCATGAATCATCTTGAAAGGTGAAGGTTAAAGGCAGACGAGTTGGAAGTGGACGTGGAAGAAAGGGGAAACAGAGAAGGGGGGGGGGGGGGGCGGCAAGGGGAGAGAGAGAGAGAGCCACTTTCACCATGAACTTAACCACAGGGGCGGTAGGCAGTTTGTTATTAAAGCATTCGATTGCTTACACGGTGAAATTTAATTTTTATATGCAAATCATAAGATTTGATAATTAACTCTCATTATCACCATCATCGTCCTTTTCACCACAACCATCAATTTCACAATATTTCAACATCCATGCAGCCAGATCTTGAGATACATTTACTACATGTATCTTGTTCCATGACTGGCCGCTTTTCCTCGCGCCATCGTCTTAGGACATACTCTCCACGCTGACTTCTTTTCTTGTCGATTTCATCTAAGAGCCTCTTTGATGATGCATTGCCTGGGTGTCTCAGTCTTATTCAACGCCGGTTTTTTTTTTTCTGACAATTTCTTTCTCTATGGATATATACCTATTTGGTTCTCCCCCATAGCTTTTCAGTCTTGATCTTGTTTTTCCCACAGTAATTTAGAGGATAAAAGTTGCCAATTGTATGCATTGCATGGAGTAAGTTTCCTGCCAACTTGATATTGATATGGGGAAGAGGAGGAAGAAGGATAGGACAGAGAAAAACAAACCCTTTAAGAAAGAAGGAAAGAAAGAGAGAAAGAAAAAAAGAAAGGAGAGCAGAGAGACAGAAAAGAAAGAAAGATCAAGAGGAGGGGGGAGACAGAGCGAGAGAAAAAGAGAACAAAGAGAGGGGGGAGGGAGGGGCAGAGAAAGAGAAAGAGAACATACTGGAGAAAGAACGTCAGAGAAATAGAATGAGAAAGATAAAAATATAGAGAATTAAGAGAGAGATAGAGAGAGAGAGAAAGAAACCTTTTTTCATCTACCATGAAGTAAAAGAAAGGAATACGCAGACTGCTCTTAAAATGAACCGTAGGAACTGAAGTTCATGAAATACATTCTATCAGCCAGTTACCACATCTCCACCCCGCCTCACCTGATCCCAGCCATCTCCCTGGCCCTTGATCTCAGTCTTAGCGTCGGTGGAACAGACGTAAATCTAAGACTGAGGTTTTAAGACAAGACTCGCATCCCTGGCAAATGGTCAGTTGCCAAGAACAGGAGGAATGCTCGGACCTAGCATTGAAACGGTCAGCAATGTTTTACTTTACATCCCTGGTGTTTTCCTCAAGACAGTGGTTAATTTTCCTGCATCTTCCCTCGAGCAACAGGCGTTTTGACTTAACTTGCGCTAGTTTACTGTACATTAATATTACACATTGACATTGCGCCTCTCGTTCATTTGCGATTTTCGAAAGATAAGGTGAAATTAAGAGATGAAAAAAAAAAGGGGGGGGGGGGGAGATAGGCTGGATGGAGCAATAACTTTGAGATATGGATTAGTTGATGGGGGTTTTAATACTTCAATCGTCAGTCATTACAATGTTCGAGACAATCTGAGAAATTGAGGGGTGGAAAATCTTGCAGGGAATAAGAGAGAGTGTAGCTCACTGAGTTTAAATACAGCTTCGTTTTATTTCGGTCGTGGGATCTGGATTTTAATACCCCACGCTTCTGAATAATTGAATAGACAAAGTGATGACGGACGTAAGCAACGGGCCTTAAAATATGTGACAATATCAATGCTGAATATTCTGTTCTATCATTCGCACACTTCATCTGATGGAAGTAGTTTTAACAGGGGTAAAAAGAGGTCTACTTTGAAGAAACTTTCAGTTGTTTTCTTTTTTATAGCCGATGTTAAATCCACCAGGTTTAATTCTCATCTGTTTTGTTTTGAGCTGTTTTGCCTTTGTTTGCTGGTTCGTTTTCTTTGTAGGTGACCAAAATACATGCAGACTTGTTTACTTTAGAGAATCTTCAAATATCTTTTTAAAGTATCGACTCGGACTATAGAATTCATTTTAAAAGTAGTCTTAAGAAATGAATGTATGCATTTATGTGTGGCATGTGTACACTGACAGAATTAATGAGATGTCGCAGACAGTAAAGACTCATGCAGGTTAGCCTAAACAGCCAGGTAGTGCGATACAACTATAATTATTCTTAACACTATGGCTGAAGTCAAAACTCGAAGTCGTGCCTCTTAGTGGGCTGGAACTGGAAAGTAAAACGGAATGGACATCTGCCAACACCTCTGTTTTGCTCACGAAAACTCATACACACACATAGAAGGAGAGAGAGAGAGAGAGAGAGGGGTGGGGGGGGGGGGGAGGGAGGGAGAGAGTTTCTCCTGCCTTTTGCCCCGAATCCTCTGCCACCAGCCCAAATTATGACCTCTCTGATCTTGTCAACAAAAATGTCTGCCCATCTTTCATTGACTCTCATTGACAACCTTCGCCAGCCGCTGCAAATTGATAGAGAAAACGTTGACACAAGGGTGGAGCTGCTGCAGGTTTGATTTAAAATAAACTTATAATGATAATAAAATTTGACACTCCCACTATATCTTGCAAACTCGGCCCGCTGCTCTGTAAGTGAATCGCTCATCTATTTGCAAGCAACATTAAAATAGCTTTTGGATTTCGTGTTTGAAAACTCGTTCATTCTACAAAATCAAATGCTTCGTGCTTTTTTGGCGTGTATTAAGATGATGGGTAAGGAACATCAAATGAAACACTATTTGATTTTCTGTAATTGCTAAGGATTTTCTGGTCAATTTCTCGCAATCTCTGTACCTTGTTGCGACATTTCCAAGATCGCCAAACTTTCTACCTGAAGAGATACGAGGCTGTTGCATCACTGAGGATATTTCACTGCAACGAGAGGTAGGCTTAAACGACGATGATATTCCTCTACAGAGCCCATGTTAACATTCTAACATGGGGTACATCGGGGCAGCTCTTTTTGTATGGTTAGAGGATTTTTTTTCTTTCTTTCTAGAAAACTTGAATTTGAAATTTTTAACGGACAGCGACATCACCGCCTAAGCTTCATCCGATTTTTAACTATCAAGGTTTCTTCCAAGCTTTTATCCGAACAGGCCAGGCGTCGTGCTTCCTTACCCAACCTGCCAGAAAATCTTTGAGTCATTTTAAAAAGTATGTTCTAATCTTTCCCATTCCCCCTAGGATCGGAACCCCGACACTTTTACACGGTCGTCGAGAAGCAGACGCCTAAGCGTTCTGCAATGGCACTGCCCTTCGGGCGGCTGCTCAGGTCAGATGGCGTTATGCAGGTGTTGAATAAGTTTTACATATTCTGCCTAATCTGCTTGTGTTGTTGTTTAACCTGCTGTAATAATCTTAGCTCAGGTCAAAATAGTTCTTGTGCCTTTAAGCAAAGCTCAGAGACTCTGTTAATCTGAGATGTGGTAGTGGGCTCTCCCTCCAGTATGTCCACACTCGCAGGGGAGGAGTCGTGGAAGATTTCTGGCCTTAATAACACAATTGATAGCTGTACTTGCTGTGACAAGGCGACAAAGTTAAATGAAAAATGAAATTTCAACACAAAAGTGAATTACTTGACACCCAGTGGGAGAAGGGAATCATTACCGTAGTCTTGAATTTTGGTTTGTTGAAGTTTTTCAGCATGTAAATAAGATTATCTCCTTCGATTAACGACAGGCAAAATGACATTATAAGGTCACATCAGTCGAGGAACTGGGAATAAGGAGAGCCACATCATTCGTAAATATCGATTGTGCACCAGAAGTTAAAGAATTGTTAGTAAACGTTCGGGAAACAAAAATGTCTTTAGCATTTGTGTCATCCATTGTCTTTTTGCACAGAATGCTGAGTGGTAAAGTGCCTTTGGTGTGAGTATGAGCATGGGAAGTTGACCAGCCGAGACAGTCACCTTGCTAGGAGGTTGTATTAAATAACTGAAGAGACTGAGTTCTGTACATAGCAAAGAAGACACCGCTATGGTGTGGATTTCATTGGATTATTGTTGCAATGGAAGGAAATGAATTTCTAAAACTGGACACTGCTACGCTGAGGAATCTGGTGAGTACTAGCTCTGTTCTTGTTGTCATTGCTAATGTTGTTTGAGGATGGCATTCTAGCTTAACTAAATAAAATTAATTAATTAATTAATTCATATTTATTCCTGTTGTGGTCAATGTTGTCTTTGTCTGTGTCACTGTTACATATGTTGTACTTTTTGTTGCAGTTGTTTGCTGCTGCTATTGTTGATGTTGTGGTTATAGTTTTGCTATGTTGTGACCCAGTACTTGACACTTTTGCTGCCACCATTGCTCTACTTTCTGCAGAATTACATCGCAGATGTGCCCCAGTTGTATGTCCTCGTAATTGCTGTCACTGTTATGTCCCTGATCCACACAAAGAAGTTAATTGCTATACAGGTTCTAGGAAAGTATAGCAATTGACGAACGCCTAGACCTAGGTTCTTGTGGTGAAGCAATCTTTCCGAATCCCAATATAGTTAAATTATTCCGCTTTTTTGTTGTTGTTGTTGTTTTGTTTTCCTTTGAATGATCGCCTTGGTCAGCAAAGTCATCAATGAAACAATCCGTTGTTACTGTATAGGGAGAGGAAATGGTTGTAGATAGACAAGAAATAAATTAGCACAAATAATAAGCAATCGAGCAATAGGAAAACATGCGAGTTTTGTTTTATATGAATTGTTCGCCATTGTGATTCAAGATGCATGGCTTAAGTTGAGTAATACCGTGGCTCAGGTTACCTTTTAATAAAAGAAAAACGTTTTGTGACAGAGAACGAACATACGAACAAAAAAAAAGCAAACGAACAAGAGAAGACAAAAAAATACGAGCTGTTTATACAAACTGTTTATGATTGCCGTTAGAGGAGCTGTGGGCAGCCTAACTGAAGCTCTATGTTATCGTGGGCGCAGCATTGAGAAAAACGCCCAGGCTTTGTCTCCTTGACCGCCCTCCAATGATCGTTTAGACAACATCGGCGCTGTTCTCGTTGTTGTTGTCAATGTTGACGATGCGGTTAGAGATTGCACAAGGTGCCCCGACCTTGACTAGAATGTGGAATCAAGTTTTATCTTCGTATCTGACAAGACTAACTTGCACAACGCACTAAGGAAATACTTTTTTTTTTGTTCAGTGGTTGGCTAAATTCTGATGAGTGCATCTTTTAGCAACGGGCTTGTTTGCTTTTTCCTCTCAAAGTTCCAGCAATTTGCCAGTCTCGATTTTTTTTTTATTTCGGTTCATTTCAAATTTTTATCTATCGAAAATGACAAGAGAAACGGACAACAAAAACGCACACACACGCATCTATATACATACACACTCACACACACGCACTCACACACATACGTAATAACACACCCATACAAATACAAACTTAGTAACAAGCGAAAGAGAGGGGCACATAATGAAAAGAAGAAAGAGAGAGAAAGAGGAGGAAAAGGGCGTTAAAGACAGGCAGAGAGAGAGAGAGAAAGAGAGAGAGGGGAGATGGGACGGGAATATGAGTAAAAACAAATGCACAGGCACTTAAACAACAAGACAAGCAAACACAGGCAAAGACCAAGGGCGTGAAGAAATGTCGCTAGCATAGAGAGTGAGAGAGAAAGAAAGAGAGAGAAAAGAGGGAAAGAGAGAGAGATGAAGTGTGAGAGATATAGGGAACAAGTGAGAGAAGAAAGGGAAGAACTGGAAAGCGAGAGAAAAGAAACACACGGTCACATCAAAGGCAAACGAACAAACAGAGCACGTAGAAATAATACCGAGAGAGTGAGAGAGAGAGAAAGATAGAGAGCGAAGGAGGCACACAGACAGATAGACAGATAAACGCAGAGAAAGACGAGCTGCTGCGAAAAGACGCACTCCAGAATTAGCCAATTTATTTGAGAAAAAGCCTTTTCTTTGTGTAATATGCAAGACAGATAAACAGATAGATAAACAGACAACAGACCAGTAGTTAGAGAATGAGAGAGTAGAAGACAAGGCAATGTTTCGAAAATTCGAAAAGTCAGATCAGAGGAAACGATTTAAAATGGGCAGAATATAATGATAGGCTATCTTTTTTTTGCGAAATGGCTGCGGTATTGCGTGACTTTCGAAATATGTGTGGACTGAAGGCCGCCAGTTCCCAAACACAAACATCAGGTGAAAAGTTGGAACAGTGCGGTGTCGCTGGGTGAGCAAATATTTGTAACAGCGTGGGAGAGATGGAATGTAGTGTCGTCTACTGCTTCTGATAGAGAGAACGTGGAGAAACTAAAACAGAAGGCAGAATTAAGGAGAGAGAGAGAAAGAGTGAGAAAACTAGAAAGAGATAAAAAGAGAGGGGGAAAGACCAAGAGGCACAGAGAAAAAGACAGGGAGAGATAAAGAGGGATGAAAAAGAAAAAAGAAAGAGCCGGAAAAAGAGATTGAATGAGAGAGAAAGAGAGAGAGAGAGAGAGAGAGCGTTCAAAATGAATGACGGACATACGGACAGCAAAACGGAAATGATAAAGATAGTGACTTGTTGATCAACTCCCATATTACTAATTCTAGTTCAAAGGACCGCATGACAATAAGAAACAGAAGGATTTAATTTGTACATACCTGAAGTCCACACGCATGAGAGAAAGGGACGAGCAGGGCAAGAGAACAAGAGAAACCAAACCTTTAGACACATCGCAAAGCAAACACAACGCATGCAGAAATAATACTGGAGAGAGAGAGAGAGAGAGAGCATGTGTTCATGACTTTGGTCAGTATTGTATCAAAACTTTCCTGCACACATTTCATACTGGCATTTGATTTGTCTGTTATTCTTTGTTTTTATATTGTTGTCTGATAGAAGACAGTGTAAAAAAAAAAAAAGGATGTATTGTGAAATTATTAGCTGGTACCTATTTGTAAAGACCAAGGGCAGTCAGAATTTTGCTAAATAATTCTTAAAAGCTCATTTTCTTTTTAATAGTTATTCGAACCACTTATTTTGCATTTATTTTGCCTGCCATAATAGGTTTTAAAGCACGCCAAGCAGAAGATTAAAATAGGCACGACAAGACTTGTCCTTGAATTTGAATGAAACAAAAAACAACAACAAAAAACAACAACAAAACGCTTTGATGATTTTACAACTATTATTATTTTGCGATAATGTTTTTCCGTATGAGACGCCTGATATTTCAACCTCTGTCCGGCGCACAGTGAGGGGGCAGTCTGTAAGTCGCTGACCTCTGGTAATCAACCCTGAAATCGACCGCTTTCTTCGCTGCTGTGAGTGGTCAATCGGAGGACAAGTAATCCGTGTCGCTACACTTCGTACAGTTATTATGGTAGTTTTCTTAGTGCCAGAAATATTATACTATTTGGATCACTTGTTGTAAGACCTGCTCAGTTCCTTCCCCGATTTCCGTTGAACAATTCCACGGCTCACCTCTTTCGGTTCCCCTCCCCCAGGCCAGATTAAATACCTTAAAATAAGCAAAGGATTACTCCAACCATTAAACCACCACCCTGCTGGATTGGGTAAGTGATTAGCGAACATACCACAGCCATTTGTAAATAGTTGCGATCTTGTTTGTAACTTGTACTCTCCAGAAATGGTAACATCATCGTACTTGACACCCTCAATAATATCACAGTTCGGGTCTATGCACGGAGTTATTTTCTTGGACTCGAGACAATACTGTGTTATCGTTCTTGCACATATTCCATTTTGGTATTCACTTGTCCGATGTCTAGCCTCTCTGACAAGGGTGAATATATTTCGTAGGTCCCGTCTGTATGTTGCAGTTAAAAATGGGATGAAGAAGGAGGCGGTGACGCCTCTGTTAGGGCAAAATTTCCAAATTCCAAATTTCGACCACAGAAAAAAATCTCACCTAAAACATCTAAAACTGTATAAAAAATATACTGTAATGGTTATTGGACCTTAAAGTTAATTCAGTAATACAGTCTATCTAGAAACATTGCTTGATCAAATCTATCAAACAGACCTCGCGATTGTCCTACAACATATTTTCGGAGAGGAAACCTGTCAAATCCCAGGCAGTGCTAGTCTGTTACAAAGTAAGGTTAACCGTGTTGAAACCTTGGTCGTGCTGCACTCAAAGGTTGCACTGGAAGGAAAGCGAGTCTCCCAGTTATAATGCTGGCGGAGGACCTCTCAGCCCGAGGCTGAAATACAAATCAAGATGACTGTGAAGCTTGTGTGTATCTGCCTGAGTATTTTTTCAGCGTGCTGAAGCGGTCCTTCACTAACTTGTTCTCCCGTCGTCTCTATCAAAACAGACATTAATACGAAGTCACCGGGTCTCGAACACGATTCAAACAGTGACTGGGGATTGTATGATTAGACACTGCTAAGGCCATTGTTGGTGCGTTGTTGTTATTATTATTACTATTCTTCTTGTTTCCTCTTCTGTTTTCTGCACTGTTTTGTTGGTGGTGCTGCTGTTGTCATTGCTTTTTCTGTTGTTGTTGTTGTATGTTGTTCATGTTGTTGTTGTTTAAAGGGGTCGGTTGGACAGCAATGAAAAATGAAAACAGTGGCCATACTCATTGATCTGTTCTTCACGTGTCAATTCACACCAACTACAGTGGCATCATTAACAGCAGCCACAACTTGAAAAACAGTAGCATCGTTAACAATAAGTACTACTTTCATCCCAGCAAGAACAACTATGGCAAGGTGTAAATTCTCAAAATGTACATGTTCAGTCACTGACATGAATAATTTAAATTTTACTGCATTTGTAATCGGTTAGAGTGAGAGCGCTGAATCAGAATTTCACTTTGATAAGTCACAGAGCAGGGAAATCACATAATCCGATAGATCTAATACACAATATTGCGCATGAACAATAGAAACACGCCCGTACCTAAAAGATTTACCTAAATTGAAGTTCCACTTTCCTGTAATCCGCGGTGTTTGATCGATTACACGATTATCTTGCGACAATTTGTGTGTGAAGTTGCACACAACCGTTAGTAATCGTTCTTTACAATTGATTCTACAAGGATCACATAACACTGTCCTATGTCGAATCAACAGGGATCAAATCCTCTAGAGCTTTAGAGCAAAGTAGCGAAGTTTGACTAAGGTATCAGAGGGAAGTAAAGCCTACATAAAACTTGGATTTTTCCCAATCAAAAATTCAATATCTTGCAGTCATCAAACTCTAGACCACAAAGATTTGCATTTTTATCTGTACTTTAAAGTAACGGGGTAGCCATCGTTCGCTAGTCGTGAAACACCACAGATCTTTCCTAGACTAATCAGTCTATCGTTAATGCTAGGTATACGGGAATAGGCATAATAATTTTAGCTCTCTGTACTTTTATTCGCCCCGACGAAATATTACTTTCGTGTTACAGGAGCTTCGAGACAAATAATGTACGCACTATGCTTTTTTTGTCGTGTTGCTGCATAAAAAGAGTGCCGAGATATGGAAATGAAATGTTTGCTCCAATTTGCTGCCAGGAACCCGGGCCAGATGAAAGGTATCCCATGTGGAAGTTTGAAGAGGGGACAGCAATTCAGAGAGCAGAACATGACTGGAAAGACGACTTTTTGTTGTTGTTGTTGTTTGTTTGTTTTTTAAAAATTTTAACATCTTTTTTTTTTAGTTTATGCCATGTATTTGCATAATCTTACGCTTAGAGATCCTTTTCTTCAGATGCTGTTGAAGTGTTGATAAAAGAACTATTTTACATGTTAACGATATATATATATATATATATGACCTATTGCCAAGTAAAGACTGTTGAAATCTATCATGACAATTTCCACTGGATGGTGTCACATTCAACAGACTGCATCTTCGAAGGTAGAATAAATTTGTAATTGCTCAATAAGTTACCAAACATGGCCTCACTGCATTGAGTTTCTTTTTTTTCAATATATTTCTTGTTAAATAAAGAAAAATAATAGAGCAGAATCTATTTTCCGTTTTCTCAGTCTGATATCACTTTCATACTGTAATTTGACAGGAAATCAAGATTCGAAAAACAAAGTCATTAACCTTAGCCTATTAGCGCTTTTTCCACTGCTTTAAAAACTCCCATACAATGGACAGGTCTTTGTTGAACACTAAAAAGAAATATAGGAACTTATTTGAATAAAGAT
>JBCEWB010069270.1:0-29776 GCA_039654565.1 Peronia peronii | reverse complement strand
AAAAGGTCAAGGTTTCAGAATATGCTATTATCTCAGAATCGATATTTTGAGCCAAAATGGCCAAAATAAGAGTCGCTTCTGGTGCGGCCCTGGGAGTGATTTTTTGAGTGCTTGAGTTAGGGACTTTTTAAGCTTGAAATTCGGATTCAGCATGGCCAAATTAGAGTGAAAGTGTGGAAAAAAATTTTGTTTAACTTTCTGGTTGCCATGGCAGCGCCGCCACATTGGATTTTGTGTCTTGAAAATTAGCTCTTTTCAAAAGCCTAAGGCTTCTAGAGTACTGAATCTGACCATTTCAGATTTTGTACATGAATAAAACAACACTATATAAAAAGGAAAATGCATTTGTTTTTTGTATTTATGTCATATGGAAATTCTTATAAATTTTTGAAATATGTGTGTTGAGGGATGTGTAATTTTCTCAATTTTTCATCAAACAATCAGTCTTCTTTCAAAAACGAAAATAAAATCGAGAAAAACGGATGCATTTTATTGAAACCCAATCTATGGGAAATATATATTGCAAATGTGAAGTCAATTAAAAAAAGGCCTTAGGGAAAAATGTGAAAAAAAAATACATTTTGGGAAAATGGCAAATAGAGTTTTGGTAAAGTTTTTATACAATCTCAAACATTAAAATGCAAACCACACCTCCTCAAAACATCCCTGGGCGATACACTGGACCTCCTTCATCTTCCTCCTCTCTGGCCTTCTCTTTTGCCTCAGCCCTCATTTTCCTCTTTTGCTTGGCATAGACTGGCTTCAACAACACTTTTTGATACTCGCATCCGTTCTCCTGCTTTTGCGAATTTGGTTCCATACAACCCAGTGTCCAAACTTACCATGTTTTTTATGTCGACGATTGCACTTGGCCCTCTGTTGAACTCAGCAGCTGCTGTTGTGATGGCAGATTGAACCCTTTTCAAGCCATGGAATTTCGACTTAGTGCACTTCGACCAAATGGGGTGATGGAAGCTCTCGCCCGGATTTTGACTTGATTTCCTCTCACATCTTCTCAGAAGATCCTCTGCCATTAGCCGAGTGCATATTGGCTCAAGATACTTGTGCAGCAGGTTATAGTCCAATGGAGTGTGTACTCTTTTTTTTGTGTCCTGTAGAATAGAGATGCTCCCCAAAAGCTCTTTTGTAGAAACACCAAGAATTTTTACCAGCCAAACAGTATTGGTGTTGAGGCATATCATCCGTAGACTAGCCATGATATATGCTGGCTAGAATGGCTTTCTTCTTTTCGTCTGCTGTTTTGTAGTTTCGAATGGCTCTTGAGTAGTATATTTGGAGCCTCCAAATTGTGTCTGCAGTCAGACAGCCGTGCCCGGGTCATCCAAGAGTGATTCCCTTTTTACTGCAATTGTCTACAAGATTCCACAGGGCTGTATCCAGATGTTTGCCCACATGATTCAGGCAGTCCTCTTTCTCGATTACGATGTCAGGACCATAAGGCTAATCTTGAACCACTTTATTGAAAGCATTTGAGTCACCATCACTTACCATCATAGTGTATCGCAGCCTAAACTTTTCATTGATCTGGCCCATAAAACTGAAGCAGCTGCCATTTCCATCAAGCTAGATGTTCCTTGGAAATTGATGGTGCACTCCCAAGCGATGTGCTGATTTTTCCATATGTCAAATTGCTGTGGAGTTTCTCTCTTTACCCATTCGCCTGTCATGGCACAGATATGGCAATGGAGGCTAAGTACATCTGGCACCAGTCCAGTCAGAGTGTCAATAACACTACCGATGCCTATCAAAGACTTGTGGCTACGGGTCATCCACGGTCCATCAAAGCATACTGCAGTGTCCAAGATGGTGTCTTCTTCAACCTTCAAATGGTAGTGGCTTGCATACTCCTGCTGAACAGTGTTGCTGCCTTTGTGAAGACAGTCTGCCCTAGCTGTTCATTTTTGGCATACAGCCTTTGTGCAACACTGTTGAATGTTTTATGATGAATACCAGGCATATCCATGAATTCACAAACATTTTTGAAGTCCACTTGCACCCATGCTGCTCAACATCAAAAACAAGTTTTTCTATCTGTTCAGTTTCAACAATTGTGTGGACATATCGTGATTCTTCAGCCTCATCGATTACACCACTGATATACTTTCTTCTAACTTCTAGTTTCAGAAGGTGTTTCGGTTGGAGGTGAATGCAATGATGAAGATGTGGAAGCAGTAGGTGATGGTGATGTTGCTGATGTGGAGGCAGTCGGTGGTGGTGATGTTACTGGTGTGGAAGCAGCCGGTGGTGGTGATACTGCTGATGTGGAAGCAGTTGGTGGTGGTGATGTTGCTGATGTGAGTGCAATTGGTGATGGCGATATTGCTGTAGTAGAGTAGTAGAAACAGTAGGTGATGTTGTTGCAGTGAGAGGAATCGGTGATGCTGCTGTGATTGGCCTGTTTGGTGTTTGCTACAGGCGTTGAGATAGCATCAGATTCCACATGCTGTAAATAAAAACAAACAAAAAACAGTTATAAGTTGCCATAATTATTTATATGATTTTCTTTTCTAACATGACATTACACAAACTGCTGCATGCACATACATGAGCACAAGACATACATACATGCATATCCTTCTCCAGCTACCCACTCACCATGCACAATACTAACACACTCTTTCTGCCCAGTACTGCTTCCATAAACCGTGTTGCCAACTAGTCAGGGTCCAAGTCCAGCTCAAGCGCACTGGTCTGTGAGTGGTAACAACTATATGACTACTAGGGAGGCAGTGCGGGGTATAGTAGTGAGGACAAGCCAATTATACAGACTCAGCTAGCCTGCGCATGAAGTGATGTAACAGTTGTCACTACTTACCGCTGCAGCTTCAGTAGTCCATCCTGGAGCAGCTTTTTTCATATGTGCTCGCTGTCTTTTGGGTCTTGGCATCCTTGAAAAGTCAATTATGTTTGCCTAATTATCATGGATAGGAAGGACACTCGCATTCAATAAGCAATATAATGCTCCACTCAGATATGTGCATGTTTGTTTTCAAAACAAAACAAATGAGGTCACATGGAACAACATTTGACCAATCAGGTAACTAGGTCAGCACGCACGACAATTGACAACAGACTGTGAGCGAACCAGAACATTGTGCGCGCAGTGGTGGTTTCAGCCGAGATAAAAATAGGTCATGACCTTGTTATGTTTAGAAGCAAGACCACGTTGATACATAATCTATACCTCATTTCAGAGCAATTCTATGTCCCATGCAATTTCATTGGTTAGATATCATTCATATAACCAATTTGAGGAGAGAATTTCCTTTCATATGATATGCAACATGATGGGTGGCATATTTATAGTTGTGGGTAAAATTGTCATAAAAAACTCGTAAATTCAATGGAGATATAAAAAACGACTGAAAAGATGATGGGGGGTTACCATCTTGTGATGCTGTTTTGGGGCATAGAAAAGATGTTTCTGGCCACAACTTAATTTTCTCATTTCAGAAGAGGTCAAAGTATCTAAAAATAGCAAAAACCGGATTTCGATATTTTGACCCCAAAACCTCATTTTCAGGACCTGCACCCCGCAGCTTAAAAGAGAAAAATTTTGATTTACATTTTACAAGTTCTCCTTGTTATTTTTGGCCCGTTTGGCGCAAAATACATTCCATGTGATTCTAGACTATTGGATTACATGAAATGATCCAATTTTATACCTACATGCCTCAGATTATATAGGTGCCAATATTAACTATGAGGATTCTGCCACAGGAAATTTGCACCCCGTTGCTGTGTTTGTAACTATCCCATCATGCCGGAGCAAGGTCAGGACGAGACAGTGAGGATCGTGGCTATGGACAAATCTTTCCATGTCGATTGTTATCGCTGTGAGGTAAATGGGACATTTCTTCTTGTCACATCAATAGATCGGCACAAAATAAGTTATAATGAATAGGGGGGTGAAAGTGATGCTCTGACCACAATAGAAATGTCAATCTCAAGGATTTTTTATGAAAAACGGGGCTATTTAGAAATTTGATCCATCAAAAAAAATTATTAATAAAAACCACTTTACAAGTAACATTATACCAGGCATGAGCAAAGCTTAATTCTCACTAGATCTATCACGGAAAGTTTTTTTTAATGAAGGATGTGACATGACCATTGCAACTTGATCTGTTTAAAACTGCCTTTAACCTGACACAGCTGTGACTATCAAGTTAGTGTAACTCTTGAATTGTCTGATTCCACATTGTCTCTGATTGTTGTAGTTTTGTTTCTCCCTCCACACCCAGGACTGTAGCACACAGCTGAGCTCCGAGGCGGAGGGACGAGGCTGTTATCCGCTGGATGACCATATTCTGTGCAAGAACTGTAATGCCAAGCGAATACAAGCCCTGACCACTAAGATGTCAACAGAGCTGTGAACTGTTTCAGCTGGATGACCAACATTTGATGTTATTTCAACATTATTGTTAACCTCTTTTGTTGAGAACTAGTATTATCTATTTATATAAATGTATGTGGTCATATTTATATGAAAAATATAGATACATGAAACAGTTGTATGCCTTTCATGTTGTTAAAGTTATATACAGAATGAAAGACATAATGTTTTGTACTGCATAATACTAATCGACTAACATATACATGTATGTAATCTGTCTATAATAGCATTTATATCAGACCACAGTTTAGAATATTGTGTTGAGATAGCTGGAGAGATGTTCAGGTTTTGATAACATTTGAGAAAGTTGTATTTTTGGTTGTCCAGAATTTGGCATAAATTATGTCTTTTGTGAAGAACTGAAAGAATCATTTTACTGTGGTTAAAATATGAGTTTAGAACTTTGTGGAAAAAATGATTGTGTGCATGATTGTGTGCATGGTTTGTGTGTGTTTGGTTGAGAAGGGAGGGGGTGAAATATTCTTTATGTCAGATCTTAGATGAAAAGATCAGTATTATTCAAAATTATAGAAATTAGCATGGTTTTACTTTATTTTATTTGAAGTCCTTGCACAGTATGAAAATTTGGCTTAAGACATGAGTGTTAGCTTGAGGCAAATCAGCTTTCATGTAATTCTGTGAAGATGTGGTTTAAACAAATATTTCATCAGCAGCAAATCTATAGGACGACAGAACTTACAGATAATAAAAGAAGAAGAATTCAGTGTTTAAAGAGTTCTGAGGATGAGGTGGAGGGAGAGAATTCATAATGGAAATATGTCTAAAAAAAAAAAGAGAGAGACAGTGTCTTCTATCACTGAAATGTAAATTTGTTATCAGTATCTGCCTGTACAGGGATTTGAAACGAATAGCTGAGTAATCATCACTTGTCTAGTTAAACAGTGAGTACAGGGAAGAGGGTGCAGTGCATTCTGGATATTTCAATCTTGCAAATCATTATCTCGTTTTGATGCCCCATGGTTTCTCTATGAGCACTTCTAGACTGAAAGATACCCACTACAGTTCTTACGATGCATATGTTGGTTAGAAGTAGGCTTGCAATGAACATGTTAATCGTTCCACCTTAACCTTCCTGTCACCGCATTATAGCGTGGAGCAAGACTAGTGATCTGTGTGTGGCTAGTTTGATTTATAATGGCCAGAGGTAATGCAGTCTAGGGCTATTGGTTTCTAGCATGATAGTGATGGTCTCAGCCCCTCTGTCCCTCTTCTGGCAGTAACATTCAACTCCAGTGACTGATTCCTATTCAAGTCTTTCTCCCTTGCTGTTTGCTCCACACTATATAACTCTCATGTTCTGGTCAACCAACTAGACATGCAGTATTGTGTTCAAAAGTGCTGTTGATTATTACTATTAGGCCGAACAAAGCGGGGTAGTGCTGAGGGGGCTGGTCATCAAGGTTGCTGGTTTTTCTATCAAAGAAAAGAAAAAAAAGTGGCTGGGACCCAAAAATTTGGTAGAGAAAGCCAGAGAAATGAATTAGCTCAGTTCGAGATAAAAGGACTGCACTGTATACTCTTTGTCTCTGGTTTTTTTTTTTTTTTGGTCATGATTGATGACTTATCAGTGTGTGGTATATCTGTGAGTGTGCCATACATCTGGCAAGTAGAGAGGATGGGTCATTCATCTTCTGAGTTCATGCACCATCCAGGCCGCTTTTATTTCTTTAATTAGACAGACTTATCACCGTTACCTATTTTATTGACATTGTAATTCGTTCATATTTTTACATATTTATTATTATTGTTTTGCTGGTGTTTGCCCAAACAGGGTAAGTAAGAAAGTTATGTGTGTATACGTGATATCTTTGAGTTAAAATCTCAGGGGCAGGCAGCTCAAACAGTTGGCTGGAAGGTAAAGTTCTGACATTCTCTCAAGAAAGCTCAATTGTTAAGTTGAAATGTATATTAGAGGAGACTTCTAATTGGCTGATTTTTAGTGCCTACCATCGTGAGTTTTTTTGTTTAATTTTGCTTTGTTTGTTTGCTTTTTTAAAAATTTATTTGTTTTTTTGGTGTGGGGAGGGGGGAGGAGCAAGAAGTGTAGGGATTATTGTTATTTGAACTCACTGAAGTCTGAGAACATGACCATGTCTTCGGTAGTATATGCGCCAAGTCTGACAACATGATATCATGTCTTCCAGTACTATTCACCTCAAGTCTGACAACGTGATATCACTTCTTAGCACTATAATTATTCTAACATGAATCCCATCAACCTTTACCATGTTCTGGTTTTTAGAACTCTTTTCTAAGAAAAGTACCAGATTCTAAGCACTTCCACACACCGATCTACTGTTGTACAGCAGTAGAAATGAAGTGAATTGAAGGACCCGTAAATGCCATGATGAGCGTTCCAGTATTGATCTTTTCCTCTAAATTGTGACTAAAATTATTCTTACATGTATTTTCCCATGATTCTGTTTGTACAGTTGATAGTTGCCTCATGGAAGTGCTAATTTTCTTATTGATATCTGTCAGGTAAGGGAAGAAAATAAGCTTCACAAATTTTTCAAAAATTCAATTTGTAGGTCTGAAGAGAACAAAACAAAACAAAAACCAACATTATTTTATCCAAATTCTGTTTGCACTTCTGGTTCTGTAAGACATTAGTACAAGTCAGTGCCAAAAATGTTGTAATTATACCCATAAATAGGTACAGAAATCTGTTTTTCAAAATTGCCCAGACCTAGCCAGCAGGCATGCACATTTGTGCCGGACGCACTCAACAGCTTGGTGAAAATGGGTCAAACTTCTGTGAGTGATGCAGTATTGATAGTCTTCTTTCCTCCTGGTTTATTCTTTCACTGTTAAAAAAATAATGACAAGATTTCGTACAGTTAATTTGAAATCTGTGTTACAGCAAATCTAAGTTTTCTCCATTTTTATTGAAAAATTTCATTGTAGGAATAACATTTGACCTTTAGTGACTGAGAAAGGTCACAGGCTTGAATGCAAAAGAGACGCACATCTGAATATTCAAAATTCAGGAAGTGAAACAGTTGATCTTTTCTTGTTTTGTGCTGTATTTTGATGAATTCATGTTTTTGTGCTTTATTTGAGAGAATTCATGTTTAAGGTATTGATTTGTGCATACTGGTCTTGTTTGTAGCTGTTGTTCTAAAACGGCAGCGTATTCTTCTGTCTTTTCACAATTTGGAGTAGAACCATCAGTTTTCAAAAATGATGTTTGCAGATGATGTATCATAAGGCAATGAAATAGCTGCAGCCCAAGAATCTGGCAAGAACACTATACTTATATGGTAAACTGACCAAAGGAAAGCGAGGCGGAACATCATGTTTGGTTTTGGAAACCATTTTGTTTAAATGATGTTTTGCTGTACAGATAAACCCTAGAGGTCAAGGGAGCTGTAGATCTAGCAAGGATTTGGCTGGAATTAATAACAAGGATTTGTTTGAGTGTCTTTGTCATGGAAACCAGACATGCTCTCCATGCAGAGAGTTCAGGTTTGACAGTTTTTCAGGTAAATGAGTAGCGTGTTGTCAGTGCAAAAGATTGACTTACAGACCAGATAGACATTGTGTCAATTATATGTCTTATCAGACTCTGAGACCTGATTTCTTCAGTCTCAGTGATCAGGTACATTTTTTTTTTTTGCTTAAATTCAGGGCAGTGATAGTGATTGATCCTTTTCACATGGTATCTGAAATGTTGGCCAAACAATTCGAATTTCACCACTAAGGAAAGGGCATGAATGAGCCAGTGCTCTTGGTTCACTGAACTAAAATGTCCTGGTTAAAAATTGAATTCGAAGTTGCCTTTTTTCAAGTAGACAGCTTTTGTGGACTGATCTGCAAATGAACACAATTACGGCATTGCACGAAACATTGTAAATTGCCTAGTGGTTATTATACTGGATTTTTATTGAACAGCACATCAACATGACTAAGTGTAAATGAACCAAAGTAAATGATCACCTTGTGCCAAACATGATCAGTGACATAGTGACACTATCGATATTAGGTGTTTGTTTTAGCAATGCTTCAACCTGATTATGACTCTGGACTGAAGTATGGGCTCTGTCATACCGAATAGAATGACTTGCGAAAACAATATTTAAAAAAAAAAAGGTTTTATTTTGTTACTATAAAGGTTCCGCGTGGAAAAGCGGTTACCGAGATAATCACCACACTGCAGATTGAAAGGCACAAAGAAAATGGTAATCGTAAGTTGATGTGAAAGTGAGTATGAGGCTGTATGTGGCAGTCCTAGATACAGGTGGCTGAACAGCAACACTGAATCTATCAGTGGCAGAAAGACATGGACCATTTCATTCCTGAAGTGGCATAGAGTGAGTGACTGTCATGGAGGGGTTCTAGTGGAGAGGCAGGACAGGGCTAAAGCCATGAGATCATCCAGTTCTTTGTCGTTGATGTTTATTGTTACTCAGCTCTGCTTACCTCATCAGTTGTGATGCACTTGTACATGAATTGTTTGTTGAGCATGGTATCATATGTCACTGGCAAACACATTTGTGAGGCGGCTTGAGAAAAGGGGGCATGAATTATTTAGGCACAGGATTGACAAATACAGATACTGTGGATTTTCATTTTCAAGAAATATTTTTCATTGTTTGAGGTGCACACAAGATCTTGTTGAAATCTCTTGAGACTTTTTATGCCTGCTCAGATTAGATCAGATTTTTCATTTGTTATCAGGAAAGGGATAAACAGTTTCATGTAATTATGACTGATATTCAGCATTGCTTTTAAGTTATATTTTTGAACTCTTTTAAAAGTTGCTTTGAATGTAAGAGAGTTAGGATATATTGTTGTGTGGAGCTCGGCTAACGAAACCATTGAATGATATTATGCTGTTGAAAGCAAAAATGAAGACCAAAGGGAAGAGCCACATATGTCCACTTATTACATATGGCAGAACATTTTATTTTCAGACTTCTACGCTTTTTCTTTCTAAAAGTTATTGATTGTAACCATAGCTTTGGACAACAGTGGCTGTTCCTTCTGTAATTTTTAGGTGGGATAGTTAAGGCTCAGGACTAAACCTGAACATATTGACAACTTGACATCTGTTGTTCTTCCCTCGCGGTCTTCAAGTGATAACAAAAATCACATGTACAGGATATTAAATATGTATTTTGTAACTCATTTATTATTTTAGAAAGATGTGAATCTTAACATTTGCTCTTGTGGACTAACCTGATAGTATTGTGTTGACTTCCCTATTAACCCTTAAAGGACTGGCCATGTTGAGCACTATTATTCCCCCAGGACTGGCCATGTTTTGGAAAATTCCTTAATTTTAGGTCATGTCAGAAAAAAAAATTATATAATATAAACGGCTCTACTTCCACATCCTTAGTTTTGAAACCAAGGTAAACAAAGCATGGTTTGGCGAGGGAAATATGCACAATTGGGACACTGTATAGTGTGTGACCTGCAGTGGAAATATACGTGAGTGGTCCTTTAAGGGTTAAAGGGTACACTACCATTTGAGTAAGTCATTGTTTTCAAGCAGTTTATTGAACATGTCACTATATGATGTCTCTGCTTATTTCATGAGCTTAGGGCATGGTTTAGGGAATAGTTGAGGAATGGAAATGCTGATCACAGCTGGTACTGAGTGATTCAAATGTTAAGAAAACTGAAGTTTTTGCTGATAACCTCTATGTTTAAGTATTGATTAAACCAGATTTTAGACAAGGCTTTGTTACCAACTTGTCAAAATGGTCCCAAAGGATTTGTTGCCGACAGGTAGTCTTTGTATTGGATTAAATATTCTAGAATGAACTCTTATCGCACCCTAACTCTTGCCATAATCCCAACCATAATTTTAACTTTGTGAAGCCACTTGGCCTGACATGGAACGTCTCCCCCCCCCCCCCTGGAGTCTTGAATCTAGACCTAGCATTTGCAAAATCTCATCCAATGTCCTGAATCAAATCAGATGATGCAGTTTGATTGTTCGAAAAGGAAAACTAAGGCTCACTAAGTCTGTTTTGACCACTATAGTGAGTACAGTATTTATTTCTTTTGTAGTTCTTTTTTGGATGAAGAAGAAGTAGGCAGTGCAAGGTCAGTTTTGTAAATATGGCAGAATGGTATGAAAGTTTTTTAAAAAAATGAAAATAGTACCATATTGCATTTCTGCTCCTCACGTGCATGATGTATAATCATATGTATATAGTAGCTTTTAGGATGCTGTGAAAAAAAAAAAAAAATGGCATGCAAGACTAGTGTAGAGAAGATTCATTGTCCTGAACATAACAAAGCTTGTACTTTTGAATTTGGCTTGCATTCCTTGATTGTATGAAAATGGTCTTAATCTCTTCGAAATACCTTTTGTTAAGAAAAACGTTTTGTTGTCTGTAATTTTACTTCTCATTTTCCTCCTTATCAAATTAATCATCAGTTTTTTCTCATTGCATCTAAGTCAGTAATGTCTGACTTTCATGTTAATCCATTTGTAACGGCATCCCAATATCTCGGCATCTTATTTGGTCTCTACTGTGGTTAAGCACCTGAGATAGGTTTGAGTAAGTGTGACGGCAGTGCAGAGTGGAAGTCCAAAATTTGATCAGTTGGAGTCTTCATGGATGTATTGATAATAATAATAGACAACATTTACATACTATTCACCCCAGTACAGTGCAAGTTCTCTGTGCTCTACAATCTGTTATTACCCCAACAGATCCAGTAGAGCCATTCACATACATGTATGTTCTCAGCCTCCTGGAAAGCATTTGATGTGACTGCCAAAATCTCTGTCAGTCTAACGATAACATTCTCTGTTTATTTCTCCTGCTTGTATTGAGGCTTGTCACTCTTACCCTCAAACTGCAAAATCCCAATTTTATTTAATCTGTTGGTAGGATATTTCAAGATATTTTCTACCATACCCAAAATCCTGGCAGGTCCTGACATTTGGTCTTTGGAAAAGGCACTTTACAGGTATTTTCAGACACAACCCAGGTTAAAGTGGACATCCGACTATAGACAGTGAATGTTGTTAGATTGCTAAGAATTTTAACGCATGCCAGGCAGCCGCCTTATATGCTTCCCAGGAGGCTGAGAACTTCAGTGGGTGTCTTCTTTGGATCTGACAGAGTAAAAATGGAATGTGAAGCACTCAGAGCCTGTATTGTATGGGGATGAGTGGATATAAATGCTCTTTGTTATTTTTGTATTATTAAATACTGATGCATTTTATCAGTTAAAGAAACAAGGCCAAGTAATTGCATAATGTGCCACCAAATGTTGTTAGACTTCCCATATGTTTGAATGAATTCTTCAATTGCTTCACTTGTGACTCTGAGGTTAATGTAACGAGCTGTTGTCATTAAGTCACACATTTTATTTTTTGTTAAGTCCCAAGCATAAATTTCTTCTTCATGTTTCATCTTGTTCTCATTTTTAACACACTTGTTGTTTTGTGCAGATGTTAGTTACTTTGTTAAATTGTAAACTCAGAAATGTTGACCTGGAATTGGTCCAGTCAATTAGAGGTAAATCAAGTTCAGTCATCAGAAACTTTGTTGAGGTCAATTCCTGTTACATATGTAACATTTTCTGCTTAATGACCGGATATTGTTCATTTATTCTGCATATCAGCCACAAATTCACCATTTTTTTAATCAATGAAATGAGATGAATTTCATCATCATTTTGTTACTTTGCTTTGTTTATGATCCTTTGAAGAATAAACGGTGAAAGGATCTCAGTTAAGAACACATTTTCATATTTGATTATGATATTATCATCAGCTCATTATAAAATTTCTCCACATTGATGAACACATTCACTCTTGATTGTAGTGAGTAAAGCTAAGATTGCACAAAGCTGAGAATGAGACATTGTTACATTGTTTAAGTGGATCCGGCTTATTATATGTTGATGAGAAGAGCACATTATGAACATCCCATGATGTATTTCCTTCTTCAGTGTAACCAGCAAACATTGGAATAGTCTATTACTTGTTGGCAGATGTTATTTGTGCCAGTCTGCTATTCTCTTATGTATCCAGTCTACATTTTGTTATTTATAGTTTGTGATCCATATGCTGTCGGCACAGTGGTGTGATTGTGAGGTTGGTCACATGACTGAAAAATTATCACTTTCACGTGGGCTTCTTTATATGCTGTGAATATGTCTGAATGCTCATCATTTGTTAAGAGCTGCTTGCCATGTGCAGAGCATGTACTCAAATCAGTGTGTGAGCAACAATCCCTCGGTCATGTGTTCGATATTGAAATACTTCATTGGCTAACGAGAGAAGAGTATTGCTTATTTCATATTATTGATGAACTTTTATGGCTTTCAGTGGGAGATGTTGAGGCTGATAAATGAACTAATTCTTTTTTTGTTTTTCTGTACTTTCACATCATGTTTTTGATGCTTTTAGTTACATCAGATTTATGGAAATATCCAACTGGACCAAAACAGAACTCAAAACATTAGTTTTTTTAGAATGAAAATTGTTTATTTAAGTTTTAATTGTGTTTGTATTATACATAATAGAAACGGGTGTGATCATTGCATTTTATCTATATCTAGTTTGATATGAACAGTTTCATCTGTACTAGCATCATCTATGCCTTTTGCGGTGTAGAGTCCACTATTTTTTTTTCTGCCAGTTGCTGTCCATCATATCTTACCTATTCTTTAGCTTCTTGCTGATTGTTGCATTCTCCCTGTGGTGCTGTTTTTCCTTGTATGTTCCAGTTACTGCTTTGACATAGGTCTCATGTCATTGTCCACACCTCATTAGCACAATTACCCAAGCTATTTTTTAACAGTTTTGAGAAACTCAGCTATCATATTTTGGCTGAATCAGCATGAGTTAGAGGAACTGAAAAAAAAAAAAAAAAAAGAAAATTTTGCCCGTTTCCTTTCAAGGATGAGCTTTAGGAATTTTTTTGCTAGTATTATATGACCCAAATCTATGACACAGAATTGTTAACTCAAAACTCTACAAAAATGATTTGAGAAACTGTAACAGTTGTGATGTTATCAGCTTTCTTCCTTATACTGGTGAGAATGTCAGGCCTCGGCAACATTCCTCCACAGTTCTCTTCAGCTGATTCAACATCAATAGGCCTTTCACAGTGCCTGAAAAAATCCAGCTAATTTATCAAAACTTTATTTCGAATGTCTCAAAATGGCTTAAACCACCTGGAAATCTGGTCTTTCATCGGGCCTGAGCATTACTGACCACTGTTGCTAAATTTGTTATGCAGAGCAGAATGCCAGCACAAACTACAGCATTTCTTAGGGACTTGCCAGTTTATTAAGTTTCGTCTGCATTGAAAGCGTCTAAAACAAAAAAAAAAAGAAAGTTATAGTAATCTGGGATCGTGGGTCATGTACATGTACATGTCTCGTAGAGTTGGTGGATGCAGCTTTGCTCTTCAGTGTCCCTCCACCTGGCCTCCATGTCTGTCTGGGCTAGACTACTGGTTTCTTTCTCAGTAGCTTCCTCACCAACACTTGGGTGCCTCATGACTTTTTCTGGACTTTGGCTTCGGGTGGGACCTAACCAGCCTCATTTTTTTCACCCTGTGTATCCTGCTAGGTTGATTGGACTTTTAAAACCTCTGCCCAGGAGGTGTATTTTATGGAGAAGTGTTTAGGTGAATGCTGAATTATGTCTATCACCTCTTGAAAAGTACAAGTCAGAGCCATGTTTGTTCTTGTGAGTAAAATCTTAAAACATCAAGATTGTGACCATGAAAGTTACAATTATAGTGCTCTGTCATTTGCAGAGTGTAGATTGGAATGTTATCTTGATTATCTGATACATTATCATCACTGTTACATGATAGTGGCATATTGACAGCACTTGTGAGATATTCAGAAATAGAAGTTTATAGCACAAATCATTTGATGAGTTGTCCCATTGTGACACTATTGAATTAAGATATTCATGTTAATTCTGTGGGCACATTTGTTTTCTATACTGGCTTGATCTGTTCACCCTTACAGTCAGCAGTGCGAAGAGACATGGGTGACCTTTTGGACGGACAGATGTCCTTGACATAGAGCAATCAGTGAGCATGTGCAGACTGCACTTTTCTTTGCTCCGCCTTTGTCTCTCTCTCTCTCTCTCTTTTTTTTTGTTTTTTGTTTTACAAAATTGCTATGACTGTCTTTCCTTTCCATGCCTGAAAAACAAAGCTGAGAATATATTAGGTCTTATCACATACATGTATGAGAAAAGGATTTTATTGCTGCCATTGTTGGAGAAATTATTCAGTTTTTTAATGAAAATGTGCAATACCTGCATATAGTAATCAGTATTTTTTGTAGATCCCTGTTTGCTTTGGCTGGGTACTTAGAATCAGTCACTACATACCAGTATACATATCTTGACAGAAGGACAGAGGTCATATATTTTTCTATACTTGAACTTGAATTCTTGCTGTTCCAGGTTTTTCCTAAGTTACACTTTACGTGTACATAACCTTCACACACTCACAGCCTCTGTGTAAGACATTTATTGTCAATATATAATGCTATTTAAAGATACCGAACACTGTCTCTCTGTTAAAAAAGTTCTCAAGAAGATGGGAGTTATTTTGTGAGACATGCAATGGTAAATAGTATTTAGCCTTACTTTTTTGTTGACCAAAACTCCAAGTCCTTGGATTTCAGATGCCGATGAATCTCTTTAACTCTAGGATAATGAACTTTGATTATGGACAGAGAACAGGGTAAGAAAAAGTTGTACATTTTTTTTCTATTGTATTTTTTCTTTTGCTTGACATATGCATGTAAAAAAGAAAAAATAAGGAAAATATTTTCTTCACAAGATAATCTTTCAAACTATTGCAACCCCTTTGTGTCTGGCAAAGGGAAGTAATAGGGCTGGATGAAGCAAACCCCCATTACCTAGAAGTGAAGGGGTTGATAGTTCTGCAGAGCAGAAAACCTGACAATCATCCTGAAATGGGCTGTGCAATCTTGTGACCACATAGGAAAGATCTGATTTACATGTACCTCTTCATAATTTGATTACATCTACAGACTAGCATTTTTGCAATGTGTACTTTTTCTTCAGTCATAAAATATTCCTACTTTATTATGGAATGAAATACAGTCGAGACAGAAAACTCAAACACTCATATAAATCTCAAATTCATGGAAATGTCGAATGCTATTATAGGCCCTGTTTAAATTCCTATGTTTTATTTCTGTTATTAATAGGCATTTCTCTAACTCTAAACCCGGATTTCTCTAACGATTCCATCATCATCTACCAGATCTCAAAGCGATAGAATATCTGAGTAGGCCCTTTTTTGTCTGGCCTTGCTCACCATAGGCTGTTGATGATGAGGGAAAGGCGTGTGGGAGAGGTGGGAGTAGGCAGTACATAGCATAGGTCTAAATTTGGGCCTCATCAAAGATGAATCACCGGGAGAGGGTGGTGTGGTAATTGAGTGGGATGTGGACTAGGCCACATACGCTGTCAGTATCGCAAGGAATAACCATAACCTACATGAGGTGATTACGCTCATCAGTTTGGCGGGGAACTCGTGTCCGAAAGACAATAGATGATGTTACGTAGATGAACCGAGGGATGCTTATTCTTAGAATACTGTTAGGATCGGACCACATTAGTGTCATCATGGTTATGTCTCCTTAGCAGTCCTTCTGTTCCTTAAGAAAAAAGGCTGTCATGGAAATCGCGAATTACGGAAATCTTGGAGCACATTTTTCAGTCCCTGAGAAATTCAAGTTTTCCTTGCTTGACTGTATAATATTGTTGCTGTATATTTGTCTCTATCCAGGCCTGATCTTTCAAGTTTAACATGAGAGATAAAAAAAACCCTGATTTCCCACTGGTCTTGGCATTGCTGGAATTTGAAAAGCGAACAAACCCAAAATACAAAACATGACTGGGAAATTTAATTTTTTTGTTTTTTTTTCATGTTAATGAATTGGAGAAAATCAGACTTAGGTGGGTAGAAACATACTGCAGCAATGTGTATTTTAGTGGAGTGAAGGAGAGCCAACTGTTGGAAGAAATTCATGCAGATGAATTTTAGTTTTTTCAAGGGAGCTAAATATATGACAGTGAACTGATATTGGTTTTCTTCAAAACCGTGTCCAGTTGCTGTATTTTTTCGATGTATTTTGATAGCTGTTTACTATATGCATGTACTATGGGTAATGTGTGTGTTGTGTACTTGTATTGTGGGTCAAACTCTAATCAACAATGCATAATTTCATATGTTTGTTGGTCTTATTATGAGCTGTGAGGATCCCTAGCAATAGCTAATATGGATCTTCATGCAAAGAATTGAATGGGCATTGTGACAAGATTTTCAGTCATGGATATGCAATGACATACTGTAACTGCCTGCAAAGTAAAGTTTGTGTACCTTTTTTTTTTTTTGGTTGTCCTCACATATAGAGAGCTCTGTCCATGGAGACAATATTATCAAAGAGATGGCTGTGAACTCTTGGTTTCATATAATATGAACAAATTATGTGTTATTTTTGTAATGTGTATACATTTTACTGATAACATATGTAAGCTATTTTCATATGATAAAGCCTATAGGGGAAACAACACATTCACTGAATAGTCCATATATATATATTTTTTTTTTTTCTTCATAGAAGTGTTGCACTAACTTCCAGTATTTTAGTTAAAATTTGAAGCCTTTGAGCATGTCTGTGGCAGATATTTTTCACAGATATGACTGATATTACTACATTTGGGATGCTGACGTTCTCTGGGAATTTGTATCTAAAATAATGATGATTACCACACGCTGGAACATAGCAACATTATTATTCAGTGCTAATAGACACTGACATATAAAACTGTTGTAATCCTGTATTCCATAAAATCCTGATCTCTTATGTATCTCTTCGTAAAATATATGTTCATGGAGTGTCATATATATGCCATAAGATCAAGCAACTGCAAATTGTATTTAATCTGAAATAGTTCATATTTGACTAAGCAAAAACCTGGAAATCCCCGACGGAGTGTTTGTACCCACCTGCTAAGAATAAAACACTCACTGTTTGTTACTGCTCCACCATGAGATCTGAGAACAATTGTCACCGGTCCCATGGATTTTTTATGCATTTTCTATGCCAGTGGTAGTGAACAGTTTGGAGTGTTTGTACCCCCCCCTACTAAAATTAGATGGGAATTTCCAGCCGTTCGCTTGGTTGGAACAAATCTATTAACTCCACTCAACAGTAAAAATTTAAATATATTCGTATTTTATGTTTGCGGGCATAATAAAGTAGAAAAAAGAAAGAAAAGAAAAAAGACTTTGAGGTAAGGTTGGCAGTAGGTCACTGAATATGCTTGCGTCAGAGCATCATCTGGGTGAAGTCTTTGTCAGTGAACAGAGAAAACTGGTGAATATTTAGTTTGTATTAGTTGAATATTGTAAGCTGAAATTTCTGGGACATAAAGAAAAGATAACATTGTAAGCGACTAAGAGCAGTTTTGACACTAAAGGTGTAGGGCATACAAGACCAAGGTGGACTTTGAAAGATTTTTATGAAAAATCTGAATCAGTGGGCAGTAAGTGATAAACTCTGTGACATGAAATTCTCAATTCATCTCTGACTCGCTATAAGAAAACTTGTAGCAAAGTGCTGCCTACAGCTAAGGTACATGTATTTGGACAAAATCTGAATCAGGGTATAGTCGTAATCAGACATAAATCAAATAATGTTTTGGACACATAGCTACAGGGTCATGGCCAGTACAAGTAAATACGTACACAGATTTTGTTGTGTCAGCCCAAGGCAGCCCAGCTGGTAGGGTGAACCAGGGGAGGGCAATGTAGATGGAATGTGGTGGGTACCATTGAACAAGAAGATGATTGGAGGGACATGAACACAATGTCTGTCACAGAAACAGAAGAAATAGCCTGAACAAAGCTGTTTGTGATAGTTATTGAAGTTTATCTTTGTTTGGAACAGTTGTGAAATTGAGTGTTGGATACTATATTGCTAGCACTCAAAATGAGAAGGTATGAAACAAATCTGCCATAGTGTAGTAGTGTAAAGATCGGAGTGTATAGGATGGACTTTTCTCATATAAAGTGACATACCAGTGTGTTGATCCTAATAATGCCAGTACATTAATTAATCCACATTTTTACAGATGAATTTGGTAGAATGCCCAGTAAATTTGATTGACATCAATGATCAAAATCACTTTTGACATATACCAGGCCAGTGTTCCACATGTACGTGTATTTTCAGGACTGGTGTATGTGATAGATGATACACATGACATTTTATGTAATGTATCATCTTAAGGGGGTAAGTGGGTGAAAATTTCAGATTGTTATTTTACCAGACTAAGAAGAGAAACTTTGACAGGTTGTTGTTTATGACTGGGAAAGATGTTTTTCACTTTCAAAATTTTTTTTTAAATGATGGTTTCCATGGAAATGGTGGCCATCTTGAAAAAACACTAATCATAGAGTCTTAAAATTTCAAAAACTACTTTATCTACAGGATTGTTTATGGTGTCAAAACTTAGTTTAGGGTCATATTGGGGCAATAAGTGATTAGTTTTTGTCCTTTTACACATATCTTTATTTATATAAATTTTTAAAAAATTGACACTCGGCGCTAACCAATAAAATATAGGTTGTAAAACAACAAAAAATTGTCAAAATTTTTTACTAATGAGTACAGCCATACCAAATAGGCCATACCAAATAGGCTATTGCCCAGACTAATAATCAGAGAATGCGTGTGCCAAATGTGAGCCCTATACAGTGTATATTTTTTGCGATTTTAAGACTGTTACTTTTTTTTTTTTTAAAATCTTAAAATCTCAAAAAGTACACACTCTATAGGGCTCAAATTTGGCACAAACATTCTCTGATTATTATTCTTGGCAATAGACTGTAGTCAGTAGTAAAAAATTTTGACAATTTTTTTTTTGTTTTACAACCTATATTTTATTGGTGAGCACTGAGTGTCAATTTTTAAAAAAATTATATAAATAAAGATAAGTGTAAAAGGACAAAACTAACCACCTTATTGCCCCAATATGACCCTAAACTAAGTTTTGACACCATAAACAACCCTGTAGATAAAGTAGTTTTTGAAATTTTAAGACTCTACGATTAGTGTTTTTTCAAGATGGCCACCGTTTCCATGGAAACCATCATTTAAAAAAAAAAAAAATTAAAAGAGAAAAACATCTTTCTCAGTCATACACAACAACATGTCACAGCTTCTCTTCTTAGTCTGGTGAAATAACAAATCTGAAATTTTCACCAGCTTACCCCCTTAAACCAGCAGCACAGTTGGTCTAATTAGTGAAATGCCAGTGTTATGTATGTGGTGATTTAGAATTTTTCTGTAAAATTTGACATACAAAACCTAAGATCAGCGAAGCCAGTTCTGTTTTTCTCCCTGGAAAACTTTTCTTATAATACATGTATAAGCCTGTACCATAGATACATTGTGTGTTGTTTACTTTACATCAAGAGTAACATTTGCAGAGAGAAGTAAATAGAGAAATGAATATTCATTACTGTGATGACCACATTATTTGACTACAGATCTCCTCTACCTGCTTATTCTTATTCAGAGTTAACTCATGTGGCTTGATGGTCAATAACATGAAGTGAATTTTGTCACTGAGGTCCTCCACTCGTTTCATTCAGTCATGTGACATTTATTGATAAAAACGGTGTTTACTATAAAATGTGTCTGGTATGTTGGCATAGAGTCATCAAAATATTTTTCTCACTTCGTTGTTTTAATTTTTAATGCCTTGCGTTTTCAGTGGCATTATGTTTGTTTTCTAGCTTACTGTAGCAGTCGCTTGGTGCTAATCAAAAGCTTCCTGAATATATTCATTTCTTCTCCATAGAGATAATCCATAATGTATTTATCATAATAAAACAAACAAAAACGTGCACAAATGCAAATCATTTTGGGATTCTGTTTGTGAGTCGTTTTGTGTTCCATATCTGCCATGCTCTTTCTTGTGCTGTCCCATTGATCTTCGCGATCTGTCTTGTATGTCTGCTCTAATCATTCATACTATCATAGTTTCTCTAGCCTTTCAGCCTAAGTACAACTGCCCTAATCGATTTGTGCTCTTTTATGTATCCCCTGATCTTTGTGATATACATGTACTGATGTAGGCCTACATGCTGTTTTGGTCTTCATTCATCTTTGTGATTTGATCTATATAGCTATATTGTCTTCTATTTATTACCGATCTTTGTGATCTATGCTACCTTGTGTCTCCCTTGATCTTTGTGAGCTATGCTACTTTATGTCTCCCTTGATCTTTGTCATTTATACTACATTGCATCTCCCTTGATCTTTGTCATCTATACTACTTTGCATCTCCCTTGATCTTTGAGATCATTGTGTCTCCTTTGATCTTTGTAATCATATGTCTTATCTCATATCTCTCCTTATTTTTTTTTTAATCTGTATTGTCTTGTGTCTCTTCCTACTTGTGTCATCTATGCTGTCTTACACCTCTTCCTACTTGTGTCATCTGTATTGTCTTACGCCTCTTCCTGCTTGTGTCATCTGTATTGTCTTACGCCTCTTCCTGTGTCATCTGTATTGTCTTATGCCTCTTCCTACTTGTGTCATCTATGCTGTCTTATGCCTCTTCCTACTTGTGTCATCTGTATTGTCTTACGCCTCTTCCTACTTGTGTCATCTGTATTGTCTTACGCCTCTTCCTACTTGTGTCATCTATGCTGTCTTATGCTTCTTCCTATTTGTGTCATCTGTACTGTCTTATGTCTCTTCCAACTTGTGTCATCTATGCTGGCTTATGTCTCTTCCTACTTGTGTCATCTATATTGTCTAATGTCTCTACGTACTTGTGTCATCTATGCTGTCTTACGCCTCTTCCTACTTGTGTCATCTATGCTGTCTTACGCCTCTTCCTACTTGTGTCATCTGTACTGTCTTATGTCTCTTCCTACTTGTGTCATCTGTATTGTCTTATGTCTCTTTCCTACTTGTGTCATCTATATTGTCTTACGCCTCTTCCTACTTGTGTCATCTGTATTGTCTTATGTCTCTTCCTACTTGTGTCATCTGTGTTGTCTTATGTCTCTCATTATTGCAATCTATGCTGTCTTTATGTCTCCCTTTATTTAGGTGATTTATGTTGCCTTATGTTATGTGATCTATATTGCCTTATGTTTCTCATCATTATTGTGACTTACATTCCTAGGTCTCTCCTCATTTTTGTGATCTATGTTGTCTTATGTTTCTCTTTTATTTTTGTGATCTGTTTTGTAATTCATGTTGTCTTATGTCTTTCAATTCATTGTTTTGTGATCTCTGGTATCTTATGGTTCTCCCCATTTTTGTAATTTATAGTGTTGTACATCTCTCATTAATTTTGTAACTTCTGTTGTCTGATGTCTCTCCTCATTTTTGGAAATCTGTAATGTCGTGTGTGTCCTCTGATCTTCATCTGCGCTGCCTCTGTGTGTGTATACTTTTTTTTGTTGCTGTGTAGCATTGCTTGTGACATTGACTGCATATAATGATTGGTTACAGAGCACCATAAACAGTTTCCACTATATTGTACCTGCCACTATAAAAATATTATAAACTGAGCATTTATGACGAAGACATAGAAAAATGATGATTCAAAGTTTTCCTGTGTCGCAGTCCGTACTACATGTATGTGCATATGAAGTTGAAACTTTAAAATACAGTCTTGGATCAAGGGTATATAAAATGTGAATTTGATGATAATTTTCAGGCAAAAGTAGATAAATACACTGTAATATAGATTTGAGTACAGGTAAAACCACTATTGTCAGAAATTCTCCCCCCCCCCTTTTATTTTGGTGACACCAAGTACATGTATATACAAGTGTGTTTATGTGTACAATTCTGACTATTGCTCAAGCTTATTCAAGTCATTGTCACACACCACTGAGCACGGTTGCTGATGGTTAACTTTTTATTACATATGCTCTCATAAGAACTACCCATGTAGTACATATGAATGAATGGGCATAATATAATAATATTGTAAATTCTTAGTCAAACATTGACTGCCTCCAAGATTCTGGGATAGGAATAAATAGATTTAAATTTTTTATACACAAAGAGACTAGAGGGAAGAACAACAGATGTCCAGTTTTTAAGAGGGGTGGGGTGGGGGGAATCCTGTGAATCATTTTGGAAACTACAAGGGGGGGGGGGGGGATGATTTTAATCACCAACATAAGTTTTGGCATGCTCAAAGTAGAGGAAGACAATTGAAAAAAATTTTGAAATCCCTCATGGTTGCCATAGCAACAGCCACATCTTGGATTTTGCTACATGTACTTGATAATGTGTAATTTTACTACAAAATAGGATTTTCCATTTTTCAACTGATTTGCCTGAAATTTTGCATATGCATTTTTCAATTCAATATCTAAATTTTGTCTAAATTTACAGGTTTAAAGAACAAACATCATTGTAATTCTTCTCTTGCATCTGAAAAAAAGCATTCTCATTCTCATGCATTCACCAGCATTAAGCATTCTAAACCCATAGTAGTCAAACCAAGAAAATTTATTATATACAATACTGCAATCAAGTCAAAACATTTCATACTGGAGACTGAAGAACAAACGAATTCTGAACATTTGCTGAAGAGTCGCATTTCATGCAAATTATGAGCAATGTTATTCTTTTCCTCACTTCAAATGAACAAAACTATTGATCTTTATGTCTCACCATTAACCCCTTCAGTGCTTCGCCCGGAACTAAATTTGTGCGCGTATGGTTATAGCCCAGAACCATTCCGGGCCTGCAATGGCCGCCAATTTCAAAGATATAATCAGGATACCTTAGGTTGTACATTATCTGAGTGACTTCCTTTGCTATCTTCAACTTCTTTTGTTTTGTTTTGAGGTGTCGGTTGTGCATGAGCGGTTGTTTCAAGTCTGAAATTAGTGGAATTTATGCGTATTTTCTGATTCGTGCTTAGGTCAAAATGGTGAGTAAAGCGGGCTCGAAAATTTGGCTAGCGATATTAGTTTATTTTACTAACTCAATTCAAAATTCTTCACATTGTTTTCCCACTTTTTTGATATATTTGATTGGTTGCCGATGAACAGTCATCTAAATTTTAAGACACTTTTAGTAAAATGGTAAGTAAAAGAAAAACATCATCAGAAGTGTAAGATGAGATTCTGAAGGATTATGATTGTGCTGATGAAGATCTTTGTAGTGAATCTGATGATGATGAAGGTAGTTCAGTTAGATCTAGATCTAGTAGGAATGTGTCTCAATCACTAACCTAAATTCTAGATCTAGATCTAAAGGCTTAACAGAAACACATAGAATTCACTTAGGGTTCTTTTTTTTTTTTTTTTCCATCCACAAACATATATCAACAAGTTTAAAAATAGGATTTAGGAGGTAGAGGGACATATTTAGAGAATAGCTATGTGCAAAATCAGCAGAATACTATATTAGGGAAGTTAAAGAGAATTTGTGCAAGGTAGAGAAAAATCCCCTGGCACAGGGCACTTCCAGTTGAAAGCGCTGAAGGGGTTAAGAAAGTTTCAGCCTGCTATGGCCTAGTATAGCTCAGCTTGATAATGATGACAGTTTTGGAGCAATTGAACACGTCAACAAGTATGCATCTCCTTGAACAAGTAGCATCACAAAATACAATCCACCCAGACAGCGTTCTTTGTGGTTTCATGAAATTTTTATCTTTACATTTTTATGGACTCAGAATGATGTCATTGCTTTCCAAAATGTCTATTATGAAATAAGCATTACTACTACAGTACTTAATACTATAGGCCCTACAACTACACTGTACTGTGTATGTCCACCAAGTCTTGGAATATGAAGTTATAAGTGTTATGGGATGTAGACGAAAAAAAAAAATATCCCAATTTCTGAAATATTGGTTACATGACAAAAAAAAAAAAAACTCACTAACTCTATCCACTCATTCACAATTGGTCATCACAATTACACAAATAAGGCAAAAATATTCCACAACATTAATGGACATTTGACTCAAATACATTTCTATGATAACCGCTTTTTTTGGCTTTAAGTAACTGTTCACGAACAAATGATTCAGCATCGAAATCTTCTCCTGTCTTTTTTATTTCTTCTAATTCCTTCCAATAAATTGCCATTCTTTTCGCCCGTCTTGCTAATTTCTGCTTCCGCCATACAAAGTACATCCTCTTCCGCAACTTTTTCAGTTTATGTTTTTTCATTTTCTTATGTCGTATCTTCAAGATATTTTTTGTTTCTTTGGCAGGAGAACTTCTACCTGGTCCTTCAATAAACTCTGATTTTTGTACAGTTGGGGCTATTATGGTATCCACAATGGAAGATGGTAATGGGCAATCATAGAAAGATTTTATGGCTGTCTGATTATCCAATATGACCATTTGGGAAAAGGTTTCTGGAAGTCTAGATGGGCATTTATATTCCTCCTGCTGATTTAAAGAGGTAAAAAATGGTGAACCTGAACGAACCTTTGACAAGCCAAATTTTAAACTAATTGGTTGCAGCAAGCACGACTGTCTTGTTTCTGTGTGTTTGGATACAAGCTGACTGAACGGTGTGTGAAAATTTGTTGCTCTGCTGTGATTCTGTAGCTCATATGGAATAAATGCAGGCTCTCTTCCTTGGCAATTAGCCGCTGTTGACATCAGAGAGGAACATCTCTTGAAACCTGAAACAGCCAAAAAGTAAAATTCAGCTACTGGTTTGATTAAGGCAAAATCAAGCCCCCAGTGTACACAGACCTATTCCTCTATAAAATAATAGCTTTCTCAGATTTGCCTGTTATATAGCTGGTTTCATTCTGAAAGCAACGTTCAAGATTATGTAGTTAATTTTAGAATGATTTTCAAAAAATGTAGAGCAAAATACTTAGAAATGAATCTGGAGTTTGTTCCAAATTCAAACACAAACACTCCCCTCTTGAGATCTGTTTCATGTTTGTGGGAAAAAATATTCAAGTAACAGCATTAGTAATGGAGAAACTTACTGAGTTCTTCTGACTGAAAAAATGACAATAATACCAGTTACTCAGCCTTTTCCTGTAATAATTATGACTTTTAGTGTAATAATGCATAAGCAATAAAGTTTACTACAAAATACAACTAGATATTTCGGCATCTGCATACACATGGCTGTTCTGTAGCGGCGCACTTGGTTGGCTGGCCAACTTGACCCCGGGCTGGAGGTCATGCGCCCGTCACGCTACCTGCGTGTACTGGGCCTGCCTTGTGGGCTGCCTGCCACCTTGTTTCATGCAGTATACGCATGAAATAAGGCTTGTTTTTAGTTCAGTGATAAAAAACAGTGCGGCTACAACCCAATGACCAGATAAGAGACAAAGATGCACTTTACGACAGTACTAGTTTTATTTATCTGAATAAATTATGAAGTGTCATATCAACAGCACCAATACAACTGAAATTAAGCTCGGGGCTGAAGCTCCAATGACAGGAAATCACTATTGAAAAAAAATCATGTAAAATTATCCGAACATAGGAATTTAACAATATTCATATGCTCTCATGGTTACACTCTCATCTTTATGATGGTTTTTGCCCCATTTAATTTGAAGTTAAGCTTTGTTGATGAGTGTAATATTGAACTCTCAAGGTCCCTACATCAGACATGTGATATATATATATGTATATGTATAAAAATCATATAAAATTATTTGAACGATGAATTTCAGCAATTTACATATGTATCTCACAGTCACATTTTAAACTAATAGGCATAGGGAAGTTCTAGTTCTATCCATTTGGTTTGACAATAAATAAAATCGGAATTTTAACACATTGGTAGTTTTGGTTTCCATGTAGGTTATAACGTCAGCATTTCTATAGGTGTGTAAACATGAACTAACAAGAGCAACATTCACAGAAGGCTGTTCTATTATTTCGTCTCTGAGATTGCAAAGTATTTATACTTCTCACACAATATAAATACAAAGTTACATAATATATAGATGGCATTTTACATATACATTTATATGGTGAAGAGAAAATTCCCTTGTCATTTGATACGGGATTGAGTTCTCAGGAAGACATGTAGTACTTGTGTTACTCCTTCTTCCTCCTTTTCACCCTAGGGATAAGAGTTTTTAGTTCAGGGGCAGTCTGTAGCCGATGGTTTTCCATTGTGATTTTCTGCTGCTTCCTAACAAACCCAGACCAAAACCCCAGGTTTCAATGAATGGCAGGTAATGGCGCTCCAACATGTGCATTTTAGATATTGTTGGGGAAAATTTTTCTGTATAAGTTCAAATATGCGCTGACATCTGAGCTACTGGCAACATGTTCTGATGGATGTACATGTGTATTTTGTGTGAGTGTGAGATGTGATTATGTATTTTGGCATAACTGTGGTTTGAGTGCATCAAACTTTTGTCCTATCGTAACATGTTGATCAGTTGTCAGTTCTCCTCGGTGGCTATAAATGTGCCTAGTGAGACTGGTGTACACTGTATTTGTCATACTTGTGACAGTGGTTGCCGATAAAAGATCTAGTATGGTATGCCTGTGGGACAATACCGTGCTCCTCTAGAATTTTCTCTAGACTATGAGTGACAGGACCCATACCTCCAGCAAGAGGAGTGATTTTGAAATTGAGAATTTCATCCTCACATTCTATTTCTACTTGTGGCTGTGTCTCTAAACACCTAAGTTTTCTTCTAATTTCCTCTTACATGCCACCCGTCCCACATACTCATCAAACCCAGATAAAATCTGGCTGTATTCTTGGCTTTGTCCAGAGAAGATCTGAGTCAGCAATAAGTCAAGCTGATGGGTTTCTGCTCGAAGTAAATTATGGTGCTTGAGGGTAATACTTAGCAAGATGTGGAGATATGGGGGAACGACTTGAAGGGTTATAATGTCCAGGAGAGGTACCCTGACAAGTTGTGAAATCGCTTAGCACTGACCAAGTTTTCCATACCTGTGAAATCGGTCAAACTCTCATTTTATCACAGAGAGGGCTCGCTCCTGGGCGGACCCTTCACCTTTATTAACAGCTTCACTGCTATCAGATGTATATGTACGTCATTTGAAGACCTATCTCATGTGCTAAAAGACGTATTTGTACATCCAATTCCAACCATCTCACAGGCTCAGCCATCTGCTCACTCTTATGCATAACTGACTCCGCCCACTCGGCTCCAGCCGACGGTGGACCAACAGACGGCCATCCACCTCTTTGCCGGGAGCAATCCATAGCATCGGCTCTTATTGAATGTTACGTGAAAATTACATGTATATGCCTGACTCGGAATCTGATCACTACCTCTTGATCATCTCCCGATCCACAGCATGCAGCATCTATCAAAAGATTCTACGTATTGGTGTGAACCATACTGGCCAGTGATCGGAACATCAGAGCCCATTAGCGTCTCTAGCTTTGTTTTATCCCGTCTTACCTTTCTAATATCCGTGCTAAAGATCCTCAACCCGGCGATACCTAACGATAAGAAGTGTGTGTGTGTGTGTGTGAGAGAGAGAGAGAGGGATAAAGATAGACTGAGAATGATTTGAGTGAGTGAGAGAATTAGTGAATGAGTGAGTGAATAACTTGTTGCGTGAGCCTTCAAGCGAATGACGAGAGTGGGTCCGTTTGCCCTGTTTCTGTGTGACTTTAGGAGCAACTGCACTTCCGACTTTTGGATCCGAAAAAGAAATAGATATAAACAAATAACACTCGAGCAATAGCAAGGGTCTTCAGCAAATAGGTTCACATCTCTATTTCAATCCCTGCAAAACTTCTCCCCCCCCCCAAACATTTAGGCCATTCTCTGATGAATCACAGAATCACAGGAATTATACTGTCCTCTCATTGTTCCTTCATCTACTTTTTTGTTTTTCCCTTTTCCCAGCAATTCTCTTTCTCCCTTCCTCTCTCTCTCTCTCACAAACACATACACAGAGAGAGAGAGAGAGAGCCGCCGGGGGTCTCTTGTGTTTCAACTCCATAGAGATATTCGGACCAGAGAATCTTTTTGCACCATTTTGGGGTATTCTTTGTTAGATTCCGCTGGCTGATGACTGGAGGCTGAAGTAACAGGAATCCATTACTTATACAGTGTATTTTCATAATGGTTGATGACAGTCAATGCTTCTGATTGGTCTGTTCCATTCTTCTTCTTGCTGTCATATGGCATAAGGATGGAGCAATGTTAAAAGGCCAATCATTGAGCAGAAAGCAAACAATTATAATAATAATATATATGCATTAGCAGGGAGTCCACAATATTTTGCGGTGTGCATTTGTTCATGAGCAACCATGATGCAATCAACCAAGAATTTTTTTACAACCGAGGAAATTCTCAGTGAAATTTATCGTGACGCTGTCAGTGGTGACGAAGATTTTGATCCTACTGATGACAGCATACATCTGGAGCTGTTCAATAGTGACAGTGGGAGTGACTTTGAAGTAGATGTGATGGGACAAGAAGAAACACTAAGCAGCAGCTCCCAATCTTCTGATCTGACTGCCGGTCACTGTTTTATCCATCTACATGTAGATCTATAGTAGATCTTACTGATTTACCCTCCAGCATCAACGCTTTCCCATTCACAGCTATGGCAACCTTACATGAACTGGATAGCTTGTGTCACATTACAATACAATAAGATCTGTCCGGCAGTCAGGCAGAGAACAGCTAACAGAATGGAAAGCCGGTTGGGGGAGGGGTGGGGGTGGGGATAGATGGCGGGTGCCTGTTCGTCTCACTTTCGGTCTCGTTTACGGTTGGCTGGTGCACAGTGGGCGTGGCTGAGTGACCATCGTGAGGCGCAATGGGGTAGCAGCGGACTGAGCAGGTGAGACTGATAGGTATCATTGGTGCTTAGCACAGAGCTGCAAACAATGCAAAAATTCATTAGCAGTGAAGCGGTTAAGATCTCATGTGGTCAGACACCACAAGCATGGATACATTCCTTTGGGTCCTGGCAAACCGTATGGCATAAGATCAACACTAAATAAGAATACAACTATTTGTTAACCTCTTCATTTGTATTCCTGGAGAGTTTTCATTCCCTCTCTAAGTTTAGATAGGACTGAATCCAAAGAACACACAAAATTCGGTCTGATCAGCGACCTTCCTTTTCATGTTCCTCCCTCCACATGTGCGACACAGTTTTATACGGCATTCTAAATGCTGCTCGTAAGTATGCTCCATCGCTAAAATATACACTCTAACGCGGTTAGTCAGAAAACGCTTAAAAAGAAACTTGCGTTATTAAGAAAGAATCTTTGGGAACTGTTTTTTTGCTATGTAATTTTTTATGCTTACAAAGAAATAAAACGATGGGCCGATATGAAAACTACGCTTATTACGAA
>JBCEWB010069260.1:0-13316 GCA_039654565.1 Peronia peronii | reverse complement strand
CACTCACTCACTCACTCATTCACTCACTCACTCACTCACTCATTCACTCACTCACTCACTCACTCACTCACTCACTCGTGATCCTGTTCTGCAGACATTCATAACACCCGACAGCGCTCACACATTGGGCAGGCAGTTTTTGGGCAGCTGGAATGTGAATGCACGTCAAACCAAAGATGTTGATTTGCAAATCTACAGGTCAGAGGTGGACATACATACTCATATGGCAATTAAGCCCTTTCTTTCTTTCTTTCTTTCTTTTTTTCCTTCTTTCTTTCTTTCTTTCTTTCTTTCTTTCTTTCTTTTCCCCCCAAAGATTTGCACGGTGCTATATAAATTTACACGGCTAGATGTTTGCTCCCTTTTCCTCCAATTCTTAAAAAGAAAAAAAAATGAAACACAAATAAATACGAATACTATCGTCGAAAGGCTAAGTCTCATAGAGACCAAAATACTGGGGATGTAATAAATGAATAAATAATAAATAAATAAAAACCTCTCGTTTCCTCAGTCTGATCACTTTGTACTGTTTATTTTAATTCCACTCTGCGTGTCCTTGTGTCCTTTTGCTCCAGCCACGGCCCTATTCACTCATTTCAACAAGTAACGCACTACGTAATAGTGGAACACATTTCAGAAAAAAACCGACGGGATTTCCGACCGGAAGTACGTCAGGCGTTTTCCTCCGTAATTAATTCATCAACACTACTCACTACTATTATTACTTGGAGGACATCTTGGTTCCATAGGCTTTTCATTTATTACGTCTGTCACTCATAGCGAAAAGATTTAGTCATAAATTTCCTACTCACCGTAACAGGGTTAAGCCAAGAAGTGAGGCAAATTTGAAAGGCTAAGGTCATGGGTCGATGGAATTTCCTGGGACACTGGTGAGTCCTATTTCATAAGTATGTATAAGCTTCTACCAAAAATACAGGAAATTAACCGATCATATGTTGAAGAGGAATCAGCAACTGTGTAAATTCCTACTTCCATTAATTTTGCTCCACTAAACTGATTAGATTTGTTGAAAAAAGTATTTTTAAATCTAAATCAAAATAAGATCCAAAAAAGTGATTAAAGGGGTGTGCAGGGCATGAAAAAAGCTCATTAATGTCCACATACCTGAACGTCTCTGTGCCAAACATTTATCAGCGTCATCCAAATGTTTATAAAGTTCAGTTTTAATCGGAAAGTCATTACTTTATGTGAGCGTATATATCAGTTTGTAACTTTAGCCTTCATATCCCACACTGTGCATAAAAGCCAGAGCATAATATAATATGTATTAGTCAGTGTCTAGGTGTTTTTCGATATACTTGAAAGGTTGCGAGTCTAACGTAAAGAAGATGAGAATAGCTGAGATGGGTGTGCACTGTTTCCACTTGTCTGTCTGAATTCAAGGAAAAGCTGAGAACTATAAATAAGGAAGAAGTAACGAAGGACAATACGCCAAGAACAAAGTGAGAAAAAAAACCCAGACCCACCAAAGTTACAGTGGCCTTCATCTGCAGATACTGCAACAGGCCAAGCTCATCAAACATTGGGAGATTCAATCATGAAAGCCACTGCAGGAACTGGAGAGGACAGCCACTCTAAGTACTTCTCACTACGGTACTAATGCAGAATACAGACTGTGAACTGTCTGCATAGACGAAGTGATGGTAGTGCCAGGAGCGGTGGTAGCGGTAGTAGTAGTAACAGTAATAGTGATATAGTAGTGGTGGTAGTGGTAGTAATAGTAGTGGTTACAGTTACGACCTTGGTAAGCCTTTCAAGCTCCTGAGGGTAGTTATCTCGGAAGTAGTGGTAGTAATAGTAGCGGCAGTAATTGAAGTAGTAGTAACAGCAGCAGTAGTAGTAGTAGTAGTAGTAGTAGTAGTAGTTGTAGTAGTAGTAGTAGTAGTAGTGATAGAAGTAGTAGTAATAGCAGCAGTAAGTGATGGTGGTGATAGTAGTAATAGTCATAGGAGTATTTAACGTTATTGTAAAATCTTCTTTGTCACTGCCCAAGATGGACACCAATATCTAGAACAATGAGAGACCCAGTCACATAAAGACTATCAGATTTCTTGTTCTGCTTTGTATTTACTATGATAGTGATCGACTTTATGTAATGTACATTATATCTCTGTCAACAGATAGTAATATCGGATTCTGGCTCTCACTGTACAAGGAACCAAAGTGTAATAATGAGTGTTACTATGTACGTGTGTGAATGTGTATGCACATCGTTGTACAAACATGTGTGCAAATGTATGTGTGTATATGTGAATGTATGTGTGTTTGTTCTGGGTTCCCACAAAACAACTGTCAGTTTTCATTCTCTTGGATGATAAAAAGAACACAAGTGAAGAAATAGCTCAATTCCTAATCATTACCTAATTCACTCCAACGAGCCGCCAAAAACCTCAAACATCTTCAAGTCCAACAATTAAGTGAGAAATCAAGATGATTCACTCCTTGCACTTACAAATAAAGGACATTTATAAACCTATTAGAGGACTTATTGTAGTACTGACCACTGCAGATTTATAGCACAAAGTGAAAGAGAGTCTCAAGTTATAGTCACCATCAAGGATGACTCCATTAAGCATTAAGTGTGAAATGAATCAGTTGAACTATTTCGTATCTCATATACCAGTGATGATGAAAGAAAATATGATAACGATATATGAATTTACATCTTTTGAATCAGTTGACTGTATCAGTATCGACCATGATCTTATAATGATATTTCATACCAAAATATACCTGACGGTATCTCCGTATTGTTCACAATGTGACATAACATTAAAGAAAAAATATCCATGAAACAAGGAAAATCAAAACCATAAACAATATGTCATACGCTTAAAAAGCTGTAGTGATGTTTCTTGAAGCTGTCTTGTTGTGAAGCTGTTCGAGAGATTTTGTTTATATGTATATGATTGTGACTTATATATATGTTGCATTATATATATATGTTGTGCCTCATCAAGTGTGAATGGAATTTCCTTTTGAGAACAAATTAACTTATCTTTATCCTACGTTATCTACCACTCAGCAGCCCAGAGAACTCTGGCGTAGGTGAAGGACCAAGAGATTCGGCAAGGGAGGTAACTGATGGGGCAGAAAGAAGAGACAAAAGAAAGAAAAAACAAAAACAAATAAACAAACAAAGAAAAACAGAGACAGCTGAAAGAGTGCCCAGTAGACAATAACACATAATGGACACACAAATTAACCACATGTGGTGGCTGTCTAGTCAGACAGACAGTGTGTGGGTCGCTGTGACTTGCCCGGGGTCATGTGATTCACCCCACAGTCAGACCTGTCTGTCTATGGCGCTGATGGTCTCAGTAGCGAAGATAAATATCCATATGTCTTGTGTAGGAAAGTTTTTAAGCCATGACTAGGTCATTTCCTTAATTTTCCTCCCTCTCTTTAATTCAACATCATAGTATAAGTTAACAGTAGCGACTTTCATAATTATACCACATGATATTATGAACAATTCGATATTTTTTTGTTTGTTTGTTTACCAATAGGGTATTGCTGATCAGATGATATCAGATAGATGATCAGATGGGTCTCAGATGATATTCCTAATGAATTAACAATTCTACAAGATATTATTGGTAGAATCTTCATTCTTGGAGGGCATTGGTAATGAAGGTAATGTATAAACAGTCTGGGAGGATAGTGTTAATGTATCCAGTATTAGAGGGTACTACTAGCATATTCACTCTTATGTGACAGAGCTAACGTATCCAGCCCTATGAGCATTACTAATATATCCATAGACTTACAAAGTATTGATGGTGTATCCAGTATTTAAGAATATTACTAGTACATCAAGCCTTACAAGATACTGATGACGTATCCAGTCTTACCAAGTCATGCTAAAACATTCAGTCATACACGATACTGGTAGTGCACCCAGCCTCAGTATTGCTCATTTACCTAGTCAGAGAATATTGGTAATGTATGCATTCAGTAAAGGATATTGCTAATGCAACCAGAGTTTTAAAGGGTATTGCTAATGTACCTACATATGTATCCAGGTATTGTGTCAATTGCTAATGTACCTACATATGTATCCAGGTATTGTGTCATATATGCATCCTAAAGAATGTTGCTAATGTATTCAGTTCTAGAGGGCATTGCTGATGTATTCAGCCTTAGAAAAACTTCCTGCACATCCAAACAGATCAGTAATATACGTTGTGCATTACTTAGACTAAATACTGCATAAATTTCCTAACCCAAAACTAGGGATGATTACAATCTCACTGTGTAAGTAAATAAAATAGCTCCACTTTCCCCAAACTCACACACCAACTTTCCATATGGACTATGTATCCACTATCCAGATCTCAAGCTGTGCGCTCGGATGCAACGCATGGAATTTTGACTTACTTTGTTAAAACGCCTTTTTCCTCATACTTTAATTTTTCTCAGTTGTTCAACTATAACTTTCCCTGATATTTCAAAGACAGTCTATTGCATTATTTCACTCTCTGGAAGTTTGTACTTCATAACATTGTATGTTAGAAAGAGAGATTGCAAAATGAAATCAAGGTTTTCTTGAAATCGATGCCTTCAGGCATTTGACAAACCACAGAGGGGTACAAAAGTAGGTATACAGTAAGTATCACATCCATGTTGTAATACTTAAATCATTAAAATTAGTAGCACATTAAATAAGTTGACCTCATTTTTTTATATTTTAATCATAACAATATATTTATCATGACTATAATAATACTTTTACATGTATATGCAATACTGGTCTGGTTGTCTAACAAATGCAATGAGTATTGTATGTGTTTTCTTTTTCATAACGGTATAGCTGCTTTTGCAAGCCCCCTCCACCCCCCCCCCCCCGGACCTGTATGTTAGAGACAGGGGTAGGTGTGTGCCGTGGCTGAGTAACGTTAGCCAAATGTCGGCTCCAGTTGTAGGCAAAGTGACGTCACAGATTCACTATTTCAGTTACAAACTTTTGAATGATCCTGCTAATTGCCTCTTGTCTTGGCCTTTTTTATTACATCTACTAACATATAGAGATTGGAAAGGATGACGACCTAATCAAATGTCACTAGCAATGACAGGGGAAACTCAAATAATACAGTTGTGTCATAAGATCGAAGAATCTTTCACCAAAATCTGTCATTCAAGGCACAGTACTGGGACGACGGGTGAGGAGGAAGAATGAAAAAAACAAACAAACGATGGGATGACAACATCAAAGAAGGCAGCGTTGAGGCTCTCTGATCTTCCGGAAGATGGAAACAGAGAGGGGAAAGCTGCCATCACCGGCCGTGGGACTAACCTAAGTTAATTTAACCAAACCTAACCTGACTCAAATACACCTCTCATGAAACCTGAGCATAATCCTCCCACCCGACATTTGAATCAAATCCTAAATATCATTTTCTTCTTTAACAATCCGCATCAACGGAAGTCATTGAGATCTACTCAGCTAAAAGCAAGAAACTGACACATTTTGTGAGATTTGATTTACACAACTAAAAAAAGGAGGGATAGATCTACATTTTGTGAAATCAGAATAATGAAGTGCATGGTTAGAAAGTGCGTCTGAAAAATCATCAGTGCGAACGGAAGCGAAGAATAGAGGAAGAAATTTCTCTGTTGCCTGAGAGCTCCGAGTTGGCCAATGCGATATAAACCTTCGTCTCCTCTCATGCAGCGGACGAATTTGAGAGGCCCATCCTTATTCCCAGCGATATTTGGCTGTTCAGGACTCCCTGTTCCGACAAAGAACACCCATTTCGAAGACTAAAAGATTTTTTGAATCTATATCTACCACCAGTGAGATGTTGAATGTCGAAAAATTTGTCGTCTCCCCTGACATTTTCCATCAACAAGACTCTACATCCGTACAGAACGGACGGCCACCCTGCCGTTCCTCCAACAGGTGGCTTTTTCTGGATCGAATTCACGACAAATATATCACTGACTGAAACGCAAAAAAGGAGTTACAATTCTTCAAAAATGTGCGTGGAACAGATTTTGCAGGAAAATAACTATCCATCTTGTTCCTCAAAAGTAGATGGACCTGTTGCAGCCTCAACGATGTAATATTTTGACTTATTTACATGCGACCATACAAATAAAAAAATACATATATATATAAAAAGTGAAAGCGAAGTCATCAGATTTGAGAACGTGGACACTGAGGCGCATAACTTGTTGATATGTGTATCCGTAATGGAACTGGTGAGCATAGATTGGATAGGTAAGAAGTAGAGCAGCCAAGATTTTGGAGATTGCTCCAAGATCCAGGCGAAGATGTCGCCGAGCGAGTGCTGGCTCCGTGGCCGCACAGACTCTGCCTGGCCTCCTCCATCTTCTTCCCCTTTACAAATCCGGTAAATTCGGTGTGATCACGCGACCTCAGACACACAAGTAACACAACAAATTATCTGCAGCAGCAACTACTCAAAACAGATCAACAACCAACACTAACAACAACAACACTTTACGGTACTCACCCACTAATACATTTCCTCAATCAAAGAAATCACATTCACAGACACCGGTCATTATTTTAGTGTTGATAATTTTTTTTTTTCCAGTAGGGTCCAGGCTTGAAGAAAAGTGCTGGGAAGCCGAGGTTTGGTAGTCCAACACGGGGCTGGGTCTGTGTGGTAGCTTGAGCACTCGGGGCCTCGCGCCTGCCGCTCCTACCGCAGCCCGCCCGCCCTACCTAGCTCTCGCTCACCCTCGCTGCCTGTGCGCCTCCCTGCTTGCCTACGCCGATCTGCCGGGGCAGCTCCGGGCAGCCTGGCCATATCGCATCGACTTATCGATATATCGATACCAAGATCGAGCGCCGGAGTGAGGGGAAAGGGAATCCATGCTGTCTTTGAGGCGCCTAATCAACCACCTCCTTTGTTCTTTCATTCACAGAGAGACAGTATCGTCTTTCGGATAGGGATATCGTTTTCCATGTGAGAGGACGCCCTCTGACCCGTCTCCCCCTGCCCTGTCTCTTGTATTTTTTTTTAGGGTAGGAAGGTAACCTGACGATTGACGCCCCAGGATCGTCATATGCCCTAATTACATCACAGTGTTGGAAATTGTGTAAGATTAGAGGGTAGGGTAGAGAGGGGGGAGGTAGAGATATTATGTCTGACACGGGATTTGGGGAGGGGGGGGGGTGCGGTACTGAGGGTGACAAAGACTATCGCCATTATAAGGGCACATCTCCCCCCTCCCCCTTCCCTCTTCATGGCCTGACTACGCAACTACTTCCCGACACGATCATGACACAAACTTCAAAATGTGAGTCATTTTGGGAAGATTTAGAAGTAAAAGTACCATGCCAGACAAGTGGACCGAATTCATCCGCTCATCCTCAAAAACATGCAAATAAATAAATGAGATAAAATGAAAGTTCTAGAGCCCATCTTCATTGGAAAACATACAAAAGTAGGATTTTGTTTTGCTTTGTTTTTGTTTCGCCTAAATCAGGCCATGACATAAAATGTGTTTATTTATTTATTTTTTAGTTTTCTGAAAATAAGTCAAAATAACTCTGCACTTGTGTTACGACTGTAACCTTTGATCATACAAACTGTTCGTTTCAGGCGTATGTTCATTACTCAAAAAATGTTTGAGAGGTCGCACTCAATGGGAGATCGTTTCGCAGATTATCTACCCCTCCCAAAAGAGGGATATGTGTAAGGGGAGATCATTTTGATCAGGCCTATTACTTCCCTTTACCGGACAACACAGGTGTTAAGCAAGCAATGCAAAGAGGAAAAAATCCCTTTACCTCTTGTCATTCGAAAGACTGACCACAAAAAAAATAATAAAATTGATAAAATTATAACAAGAAGAAGAAAGCTTTCTCTTTACATCAAAATTTTGGGGGAATTTTTTCATGGTGTGTGTTTCAGGTAAAGGACGCAATAGTGATTTATTTCCTCTTTCCACTACTTCTTCAGTCCCTCTTTTGTCTGATAAAGGGAAGTAATAGGATGAGCACAACGATCTCCCATTCGTGTTTTTTTTTTCTTTGCAAATGGTCAAGTGCATTATACCTTCTTGTGGCAAGCGAGTGCCAGATTCATCGCCGGATCCAATAATAGTAATAATAATAATAATAATAATAATAATAACAATAACAATAATGAAATCAGGCAATGCATTTTGGAAATATTTGTCCTTACTAACGAGGAAAAAGTTTAATAGTTTGATAGAAAATTAAGAAATATATTTGGAGATTTAGAGCTATGAACTGAAAGTGAGATTTTTAGTAAATCGCACTTTTTTTTCTCCCTGTAAATGAACGGATTTAACTGAACTCAGTTGTGGTTAATGAGAATCAGATCTGCATAATATATCTGAACAAAATGTCTAAAATATTTATTGGGACTGATAGAGAAAAAAAAAATATTTGTTAGGACTTGATGAGGTAAAAAAAACATATGTCTAAAATATTGTTAGGACTGATGAGGAAAAAATCTAAAATATTTGTTAGCACTGGTGAGAAAAAAATCTAAAATATTTGTTAGGACTGATGAGGTAAAAAAATCGGAAATATTTGTTAGAACTGATGAGGTAAAAAAATATATCTAAAATATTTGTTAGGACTGGTGAGGAAAAAATCTAATTATTTGGTATTACTGATGGGGTAAAAATAATCTAAAAATCTAAAATATTTGTTAGGACTGATGAGGTAAAAAAAATCTAAAATATTTGTTAGGATTGATAAGGTAGAAAAAATATATCTAAAATATTTGTTAGGAATGATGTGGAAAAAAATCTAAAATATTTGTTAGGACTGGTGAGATGAAAAAAAAAAAGTTCGAAGTTGAAGCATAGACTCTCTCTGAATGTTCACGTGGCCAAAGACAATGGCACAAAATATCGGATGGTTCAATAAGTTTTGACCATCCTTGTTATTGCCTTTTGCCAGACACAAGGGATGTTGAACAAGCAGCATAGAGTGGGAATAAATGACTTTTGCACTCTTTGTTTGAAATGTACATTATAAAAAAAAATCCCCCCCCCCCCCAAAAAAGAAAATCATATGCAAATTTTCTTCGTATTGTAAATCGTAATAATTTTAGCAAAACATTTTGCGATCAGTTTTTTAAGTGACAAGAAGAAAAGTGAGTTTTTCCTTCTTTACACTGTTTCTTCAACAACCCTTGTGTCTGGTAAAGGAAAGTAATAGCGCCGGTCAAAAACAATCCCCACCGTTTTTCACCAGCCCCACAACTTCCTTTTGCTGCTCACACGGCGCACTGAACAAGTCGTGCAGAATCCTCACTTTTCTTCTTGTCATTTGAAAAACTGATTTTTACAAAAGAAAAAAAAAAAAAAAGAAATAATTATTATGAAAAGAAATAGCAAATTTCCCTACATCAATTTTTGTTTCGGAATTTTCCACGATGAACATTTCAAGCAAAGCATGCAAAGTGATTTTTTTTTTTTTTTTTTTTGCTGTTCAGAACGTTATCTGATTACCGTTTATGTATGATAAATAATAAGTTTAAAAAAGGACAGAAAACAATCCTTTAAAACGCAAAGGAAACTTATTCTACTTTTTTTCTTACTTTATTTATGGTAATATTTTTGTTACAATGATAAACTGCAAGATAAAGATCTGCATTCAGTTAATTGTTTACACTCCAACGTATTTAACGATGAAGACAAAACAAACTGAGTACCTCTATCATGTGATAGCTCACAATATTAACCCTTGAAATGTCAAAAGGACGGCGTGTTTGAATCATGCTTCACACTTTGAACTTGTGGTAGTCCAAAAACCGTTCAAATCAGTATGCAAGGTACCATACGTCTTTCCCCCGGGGGAGCTCGGTTTATATAAGTAGGTTCTTTGCTACGATCTGCAGGCGGTGAAAGCCCATCATCTGTGGGATGTCTCCCATGAAATGCCATTCTCTACGTTCCAGGAGTGACATTTCTTCTCTCTCTCTCTCTCCTTGCTCCTGTCTTCTGTCCAGCTCTCTTTCCTCTTTTCTTTTTTGACATTCAAACGTATCTTACCGTGTTTGGCACACCATAGCCGTGATCGCGCTGATGTGCTATTAAACCCCACCACAAACAAACAAGCGAGCAAACCATACGTTTTATATTGCCATGTAAGCCTACGTTGCCATTTCTTGAGCATAAATAAATATCTTCAGGAAGACAATAACTCTCAGGTAGTTTGCGTTGGTTAGGAGACCTCAGACGTAGAACCGCTGGTCCAAACCTGTCATCTCAGCGGTGTATCAGTGACGCTCAAGATGTTTGTTTTTCTTAAGTCTTTCAATCCAAAGAAAGTAGATTATCTCGTTTTAATAGGATACCTGTTTTTGCCGAGAATTTTTGTGGGTAGAAATTTGGAATTTGGAAATTTTGCCCGGACAGCGGCACGCGGCCTACTCTTTCATCGATTTTGAACTGCCAAGGGTTCTTTAACGTGCGTAACGTACACACGGGACCTCCGAAATATATTCCCCCTTATCCGAGAAGGCTAGACGTCGGGCTTCCCCACCCACAGGAAGTCAGAGGACAGTTGAGTCACTGAAAAAATGCTGGTTTTTAATCTCCGTGTCCTTCCATCCCCCCGATGTAGGACCCGCGAGTCGATCCCGGCCCGTTTTCTCCATGAGCAGACACCAAACCACAGAGCCACTGCGCTCAAGATGGACACAGATTTGCACCAGTGGTTTCGTGTCTGAGGTCTCCTGGCCAACGTGTTATGGGACCTTCTGATTGTTTCCCTTGAATCAACCAAGTATTGCTTCCCTTTTCTTCAATCAAGGGAAACAATCAAGTAGGTTCATAACAGTTTGGACAGACACTTTTAACATTAAGCAAACGAAACTTTTACAACTTTCATGTGTACTCTTGGAGACTTAGATCACGTTCACTGGGTATTTAGAGAATACACTCAGTTTCAGAGTGTGATGAAGTGGACACCATAGGTTTTGACAATTATCGAGTGCAAAAACATCATTTGTAACGAAACGGGTTTGAAGAGCGGGAGTCCTTCCATTTGGTGGGATAAAATCTTTAATGTAGGCTGCCTGTGATTTCAGGTGCAAACCCAAGGCAGGAACAAGGATCACGAAATTAGAAGATATTTTAACTTCGATAGGACTGGTCAGACGGCATGTAGTTTGTTTTTATGACTGATTAGTTTGGTTAATTTTGCTGAGTTGGTTGGTTGGTTGGTTTGTTTGTTTGTTGGTTGGTTGGTTGATTGATTGGTTGGCTATCTAGTTGATTGGTTGGTTGGCTTGTTGATTGGTTGGTTGGGTGAGTGGTTGGGTGGTTAATTGGTTAACTGTTTAGTTGGTTGGTTAGCTGGTTAGCTTTTGATTTTTTTTTTAGTTGAATGGTTGATTGGTTGGTTAGTTACTTGGTTGGTTGGTTGATTGGCTGGTTGGTTGGTTGCTTGGTTAGTGGATGTGTGGGTGGTTGATTAAATGATTAATTGGTTGGTAGGTTGGTTGATTACATGGATAGTTGGTAGTTGACTGATTGATTGATTGGTTGGTTGGTTGGTGGATTGTTTGTTTGTTTGGTTGGTTGGTTGGTTGGTTGGTTGGTTGGTTGGTTGGCTGGTTGGCTGGCTAGTTGGAAGATTTTTTTGACAGTCATCTTACACGTTGAGAATAAGTAACGATAGAGAATAAACCTCTTTACTGGGCGGTTATACATAACTTCTGAATAGCAAGTCAGCAGTGCAGCTAACGGTCGTAAGAAATTAAAAAAAGGAGAATAAACTATGATACTTGTAGCTAGGCAGGCCCAACTAGTCCGTTAAGGTTTCCTTTCCTGAAGACAGTGTGACAGTGAGAATGGCTGGATTCGTCCGTCATGTCTGAGAGACACATGCTGTTAACACTGTAACCAGAGGTAATGCCAAATAACGTCATTTGTCGAGCGAGGAAAATGCTCACAATGAACTCCGATTGAAATGATGGCATGATGTTGTCACACGAGGCGACAGTTGAGGTTGTTTGTTTGTTTGTTTGTGTTGGGGTTTAACGACACATCGGAACGATTACGATTATATTGTGTCAGACACGGTTACATACGTTTACACGTCAAAAAGAAAAGAGGAAAGAAAGTGGGACAGAAGACAGGAGCAAGGAGAGAGCAGAGAACCTACTTACAAACCCCGGGCCCCCGCGGGGGTGCGGCAGTTGAGGAATCACTGATAAATAATACAGTATAGAAATGTGGATGCGATGACACTTTATCAAAGAATAAATTATCCCGCAGGAAATACACCATCCAGGAATGACTAGACAAGCAGAAAACAAATACAATACAAAATTCTGAAGCGCAGTCTTAGGTTTCTGTTGTGTCTCATATATTGTGAATCATCGAACATTCACCAATCATAGAGTGATCACACAGAAACTCTTAGCAGATTAACTCGATTTATAGCACTGAAACGATTCGGACATGGTGATACTGACACATGTACTAATTATGATTTAGATATGTCTACAATCGACCACAAACATCATCATAATAATACTGAATATCAATATTGCATCATTTCAGGACATGGACATAGACATGGACATGACATGTGATAACTCATTATCTTTGACAGGAACTACGTCGATGATTAACATACATAATCACAATAATCCTATTATTGACATTTCACAAAGGAAAACAACTCTTGGCTGATAAACTATAAAGGGAAATAAGCAGGTGCCATACCAGTTTTAATTTCAACAGATGGTTATATTGGTCTCTAAAGGTTTGCTACTGTAAATGTTTATGATTTTCTCTTTTTTGAAGAATAAAAAAATATGCTCTTCAACTAAATCATGTTCACTGCAAGTTTATTGAGCATAAGATATGGCTTTCATAACCTTTTTCACGCTTTACCGGAATCATCAAAGACTTTCTTTGGCAAGTTTTCTCTTTTATAACTACACCCCCTCAAAAGATCTTGTGAAAATGCGTGAACATTAAAACCTGGAATACATAGGTTTCAGATAAGACCACTTCGAAGTTTAATCTAGTTATGTCAGTTCTTCCAGTGCCGGGACGTAATAAAAACAAAAGTCCGTTATTTGATTCGGAGACTTGAGCCAAATCAACTGGCTATGATTGTGATCAATGCCTTGTACAGTCAGTTCTCTGCTGAATTTCCAACAAGTTTGTGAATGTTTATTCCATATGTGTCAGAAGGATAAGATCATGTCCTACCCGACCCTCCAATTTCTTACTTCCCGCAGATGTCATCCATCCATCCATCCATCCATCCATCCATCCATCCATCCATCCATCCATCCATCCATCCATCCATCCATCCA